>JZKD02S2255761.1:8368-28150 GCA_000966675.3 Picea glauca | reverse complement strand
CTTGGAAAATAGGGTTTGTGGCTAGTCCTGAAACTAGTAAAAAATAAGTGTTTCGGGTAAAAATGTCATAATTTATTCATAACAAATCCAAATTAAGTAAGATGAAATGTGGTGGTTAGAGTACAATATGTAGTATTCTTTGTAACAGTTTCATATCAATTCAACAAATATTCCATGTGGGGCACGCTCTACAAGGTCGCTCTCTAGAATAAGTTAGAATTCAGCAAGGTGTGCCATTTTTTCCATAAATCATTTTCTGGGAGGTTCCAAGTAGTGAAACTTGGATGAATTTCATAAAAAAAACTGAAGAACATTGTGTATCAGTTTCATATATTTATTCATTATAGGTACAAAGTTATGATTATTTCAAGTTAGGGTTGTTGACTAATCCATAACTAGTCTTGTGAGACTAAATAAACATTTGATGAAAATGCTAGTCTCTTGTTGTTAAAGTTAAGGAAGGTTTGCARGTATGTGATCATATAAACCAAGTCTATTACAAAGTTACAAATCATATTTGGATGATGAAATTGATGAGGGATTTTGGTTGAGGTACAAGTTGGGTACATGGTTGAGACAAGTAGTTCATGAGTTGGCACATACATGAGGTGTATAGTTGATGATGTTGGTACATATTGATGAGTACTTGAAACATGATTTGCACATACTTGGTACATGGTTTGTTGCACTTTTTTATGATACAGGTTGATTACAGATTGTTTTGTACAGGTTGGTGCATGGTTGATGCACTTGTTTATGGTATAGGTTGATTGCAGGTTGAGGTATAGGTTGATGCATGGTTTAGGTTTATTGGTACATGTTTATAGCAGTATATCTCACAATTATAGTGTGACCGTAGTTCCATCATTATAATTCTACTTCAGGGCGGTTGGATGGGGAAAGGACAGGTGGTTGTAACCACCTTCCAGTTGTAGCCAGAGGACAGAGGGGTTGTAGCTTCCTTCTAGTTGTAGCCATAGAATTGGGGAGTTGGAGCTTCCATTAGGTTGTAGCTTGAGAAAATAGGGGCTTGGAGCCTCCTTCCAGTTGCAGCTGGAAAAAAAATGAAGTTGGTGCTTCCAATGAATGTAATTCTTCAAGACATATAAGATAAAACATTTCGTGGTTTTCTCTCGATTTGAGTTTCCATGTAAAACACTGGTGTACTGTGTATGTGTATGATTGTTCATTTCTTATTGCTCATTATTGGATAATAATTCTACATTGATATAAAACTTGGATTATTTGGAGAAAAATGATTATAATTACGCTATTACTAATTCACCCCCCCTCTCAGTAATCCAACAATTCTTCCTTCTTTATTTCATCAGATTGTCTAAAGCGTTGATTATTTCGGCTTCAAGATTTACCGTTCCTTCTTCACAATCTTCTTCTTCTGAATCTGTCTGACATGAAGAGAATCTTTCATCTCATTCTGCTTCAACATCTTCTTTATTCTAATTATAATTCTCTTGATCTACGATAGAATGGGATTCCTTAAAGTATAGATTATGTAGCTTATCCAAAATCTCTTTGGTTGATGAGCACTATCCCACTTTGTCTTTTATTGGATTCGGTAATCCTTCCAATATGAAATCCATTGCTATTTTTTGTTTCTCTTTGATTCCTTCTTGGATGCAGTCTTTTATTTTTTTGAACCATTGTATCCTATAAGAACTAAGTACCAAACATCATACCCATGTGCTCCGAGAAATGATTTCATCTTGTTTCTCTATATCTCATAGCTAATACCATTCTGACCATCAAACTTTGGTACTCCAAACTTGGCGTACTCCATGATCTTCCTTCCAGTGGTTAAAGTGTTTTCTTGAAGGAACTGCTTTGATTTCAACTGTTGGAATACTAAGGCGGGAGGGTGTGAATCAATATGAGAACTTTTTACCTCTTTCAATAACAATACATATAAACTTCAACTTTTCAACAATATTCAATAGTTTATCACTTGTGCATTCAATATATCATTGCATCATAAATAATCTCATTCATTAGTGCATAATAAACAACCATAGATACACAATACACCATAATTTACGTGGAAACCTAAATGGGAGAAAACCACATAATGATTTCTTCTATATATCAAGAATACATTAATAGGAAGCACCAATTTCCAAATTATCCATCACCAACTGGAATGAGGCTCCGACCCCCTATTTACAAGCTCCAACTTGAAGGAAGCTACAACTCCATGAATTCTCCTGCTACAACTGGAAGGGGGGTCCAACCCCATAGTTTACAAGCTCCAAATCCCTATGTTATCTGGCTCCAACCAGAAGGAGGCTACGACCCCCTGATTTATAGGCTCCAACCTTAATGAAACTCCAACTCCCTGTGTTATCTAGCACTAACCGGAAGGAGGCTACAACCCCCTTTCCTTTCCCCATCCTGCCGCCCTGAAATATAAGTGTAGACTAAAATTGTCATTACCATTGATCAACCTGTAACTTCCACTATCACTGTAACCAATATACCATCATCAAACAACTATAACAAGATCCATTCACATTGATACCAAAACCATCACCATACCATGTACATCAACCATGTACCAAACATGTACCATACCATGTACCAAAACCTATACCATTTCATGCATCAACCATGCATCAACCATGTACCAAAACTTGTACCATACCATGTACCAAATCACTAAGAAGTGCCTCTAGAAATGTACCATATCATCATCAATTCATGAACCATAACATTACAAAGTTGTGTCTCAATATGTACTATCGTCACAAATTATGTACCATAAGATATGCCAGGTGTAGGTACCATAACATCAACCAACCATATACCTCTATCATATACCAGGTACCATGTACCAAGGCATCAACTATGTACCAAGAGATGTGCCTAAACCAAGCACCAAAGAAAGTGCCATATCACTCATGATATTCCTCAAGCATATACCATACAACAAACCATATTCCAAGTATCCAAGATGTGCCTCAAGACATATACCAAAACTCACAAAGACATGCCTCAAGCATGTGCCAAACCTTCCAAGATGAAATCCTCAAAACATATAAAATAACATACCTTTATATTATAATGTAGAACCTGGTTGCATCACATATCATACCATACATTCTTGGGCATCAACAACCTAGTACAAGCATCCTCCCCAAATTTTCCTTAGCCTCATGGAACTAAGACCAGTCAAATAGCGGGGCCTCGTAGGATGAGGCTCGTACAGCCTACAGGGGTGCGTAGCGGGACACCAGTAGTTTGACCCGCGAGGGTCAGCCAAATTAGGGTTTCACATAAAACCCTCATTCTCCTCTGCAATCCCAAAAATTCCGCCTTCGCACTTCCTTCACTACCTAAGATTCGTCGTATCAGATTCGTCAATAGATCACTTGCTCACATATAAGATATTCAATAACTTGTGTGTGTCAATGTACTTATGAGAAGTTTCTTGTTGTGTATTTATACCTTGCCAAAGCAACTTCTTTCCTTAAATTTAGGGGAAACTTGTGCCTTCTTGTTACAACCACTTTACCCTTTAATTGACTTGCAACCATTTAGGGGCTTCTTAACCATTCTTTGGGGATTCTAGCTTTATGACCTCATAACTCCTCAACTGTGAGGAACTACATGACGTACCACCTACCGTTGGAAATGAAATGATGAGGACTATCCATCTATGAGTTTGTTACCTACATTTACATTCTCCTTCATGTCCTTATTCCTAAAAACACTTTGAGCTTCATGACCACACCTCTAGCGCGTATTGTAGACTGCACCCATCACATATGTTGACATCAATGGAAACCACTTCTGTTGACATCAATTACAACCAACTATCCAACAACATCAATGAAAACCAACTATACAATAGTTTTATGGGCCTTGGTGTCTGAATAAAAATGCATCTAAGGGGTTATTCCTTCCCTAAATTCCACTTTTCTCACTTTAATTCCTAAAGAGAAAAAATCCATAGAGCCCAACCAATTCCACCCCATATCCCTTTGCAATGTGATATATTAAATCATCACTAAATTCATCTCTTCCAGCCTAAATCCTCTAATGCCTCTCCTCATTGATATCGAACAATATGACTATGTAGAGGGACATCAAATTCTAAACAATATCATTCTCAACCATGAAGTCATTCATTCCATGAAGCTGATCAATTATCCTGAGATGTTGATTAAACTAGATATATCAAAATATTTTGATAAACATAGCTAGAAGTATATTCGCTTGGTCCTCCTTGCCTTTTTTTTTCATCCTAACTGGGTCAAATGGATCCTCTCTCTTGTCTCTTCTACCTTCTTTTCCATTTTGATCAATGGTTCAACTTCTCCTCCCTTCATTCCCTCTAATGGAATTCATCAAGGAAACCCTCTCTCCCCCTTCATTTTCATTCCGATGGTTGATGGATTAAGGATAAGTCTTAAGTATAAGTTATTACTTCTCACAAATTGCATGTACTCAAGTTGAATGATTCTTATTTTCCCATATCTCACCATCAATCTGTAGATGGTACAATGTTAATGGGTATCCCTACAACTCAGGAAGCCAGGGCCATCAAAAAATTTATTGAACATTTCATGGAGGCCTCCATAATGTCTATCAACTATATCAAGTCCCAAATATTCTTTTTTAATACTCCTTTGGTTGTCCAATCTCATGTCTCCCATATTTTGAGATTTTCTAGGAGCTCCCTTCCATACAAATATCTAGGAATTCCCCTCCTAGACTTTGATGTTGGAAATTCCCCATGGAAAGATATTATCTTCCTTCTCACCAAAAAGTTATCAGGCTTGAATTTTCACACCCTAAAATTGCCAGTCATCTCATCCTTCTTAAGTCCATTCTTCAAGCCATCCCCATCTTCACCTTCTCTATCATGGTATCCCCCAAACGTATCTTAAAATCCATCAAAGCTATTCAAAGAAAATTCATTCGTAAAGGAACTTAAGTGGATATAAAATGGGCTTTAGTAGCATGGAGTACCCTTTGTTTTCCAAAATAAAAGGGTGGATTGGTACTATGTGACCCTGAGATTCTCAGTTTTGTTCTTGAGGCCAGATATGGTGGTGTTGGCTATAAGGCATCGATGAAATATAGTGTAATATTTGGAAATAGAAATATGCCTAAGAGATACATTCTTTGGATCTCATCGATACAGTGAAGGAGTGTGTGGAATTACTCATTTGGAACACTACTTGGAAAAATAAATTCCTCATCGAGGAGCACATTTTTTGGGAAATTCATAATGGACAATTGGCCTTACTATGAGTGGACAGTTGGTAATAACTCCCCCATCTCCAAGACTGCTCCACCTACCTAAACCTCAAAGAAATCTTAGAGACATGTCATGTCTAGAATGTTTATCAATATTTGGCTTCTCATTCATCTGCCTCAGACTAGTGAAGGTGGGATATTAATCGAGATCATATACTTCTCCAATATAGGCTCAATTTMTCATCTTTAAAAAAATATATTTTTCAATCATCGAATTATATTTTTTACCAAGCCCAACAAAATTAGATGGGGGAACAATCCAAGTGGTTTCTTCAATCTTAAGGAAGCCTATTCTTTAGCAGTTGGTCATGCTCATAATCCTAAGGACATTATTTAGATTAAAATTGTGTACTCCAATTCTTAGCTGAAAGTAGCTTTATTTCTCTAGCTAACTACTCATGGAAGGATGTTGACTTGGGACCAGCTACTACAGAGAGTCTTTGAAGGTCTAGGTATATGTTCTTTATGCAAATACGTTGCAGGATATTTAGAAAATCTTCTAGACTCATGTCCCTTCAATTCTTCCCTCTAGGATCAAGGAGCCACTCACTTCAAACAAATTGATAGGCACAAATATAATGTTAAGCTCACACTCTCTTCATTATGCACACAAGGATTTCATCACCCCATTATGAACAAAATTTGACAACTTTTTCCAAGCTTTGTTCTTTGGGAAACTTAGGAGAGAAATCAATGCATATTCAAAAATGAGGAACAACCAACCTCCTTGATCTAGTATAGAATAAGAAGTTGCATCAGACAATCCATCCAGTCCATCCCTTGGAAGAAGGAAGATTTCAAATGAAATAGAGAAGAGAAAATCATTCTCTCGGACTGTGATCTTGACCATAATTCTTCTTGAACCACCATCAATGTGCACTCCCCCAAGGTTTCCTCTCCCTGCACTTGGTATCTTCCCCCTGCAAACTTTATCAAGCTCAATTTTGAATGGGCATCCAAGGATAATCCCAGGCCTAAAGGCTATAGAGGGGTCTCTTTCATGATTCTTTTGGTCAAATTCTCAAAATCTTTGTAGGCAGCCTAGGCATCATCTCCAAAAATGATTCAGAACTTTGGGCTCTCCTTTATAGTTCAAAGGTATCCAAGAGACAAAACTACACTAAGATTATAGTGGAAGGAGACTCTCGACTCATTCTTAACATGTTCATCCGTCTTCAAAATGGCTCCTCCTCATGGAAGGTGTCTCGCCACTATCATTTGGAGGAAAGTTTGGAACATATGAATTCTACCATTCAAGATGTTTTTTCTCTCATTCCCTCTTATGTTAGAAGAGACACAAACAAAGTATAACATTGTCTAGCCAATGAGGGAGTGTCCTCCACTTCCATTAAAATTGATATTGCCTGGCACTCTCTTTTGAAGAATTCCCTAAAAAAATAATGTTTGAATCTTGCACACGAAGATCACCACCCCCTGAATAAGTTGGCTCAGGAAGTCTACTGCTATGCTTCTTAGATTAATCTCCCTGTAGTCATGGATGATGGGCCTCCTTTGTCCAATTCCTAGGTTCCTCCAACATGACAACTCTAGTTGATTTTCCTTTTTTCTTTAACATTTCTCATTTGGGTCATCATATTTTTCTAGTTACATTTGCATACAATACTATAGGTGTCATTCCTCAGATTTCTGGACATTTTTTGTTTTCTATGAGCTCAGGCTTGTCCTGGTTTTCCCTTTGGTAAGGCTAGAAGTATATTAGTTTTATCATATTATAACTCAAACAAACATGGCTAAACTTTTGGTACTGTGATATCCCATGTACACTCTATTTATAATGAAATACAATAAACTATCTTACTTACTAAAATAAAATAAAAAAATTGACATATTTATTGATACTGGGACAAAAATACCTCTCATCCACCAAAGCCTTGGTTTTATCCACTCAAAAAACCCCACCTAAACCTCTTCTCTGTAGCTCTCGATTGCAGTTTAGTCTTAAATAACTTTGTGGAATACAAATTTTTAAATGCTTGTGTTAATCCATAGACCAAGCCCCATGTTATGTATAAAACCACTTATTAATTACTAGATATTGAATTATTACATTTCTAGTGTTATATTTGTATGCCAGCTAGAACCCTTCATTGCACCCTTTCATTATAATTGTACCCTTTGTCTCCTATCTATATCAAGGAGACTTAGTCTTAGAATCGTCTTATCCTACCTCATATTGTATTCTGAATTTGATATATTGTAAAATGAGGTTTCTCACTCGAAGTGGACTGTATTCATTAAATTTTTATCATCTTTAAGGAGATGGATGGTAACATTTGGTATCAGGGCATCTTGGAATTTTTGTTATAATTTTTTTGGGGCCATTTCAGATAGTGAAATTTGGAGGTTACTTCGTAGATGTATCATGGTATCGCTGGAAAAAATTTCAGGTTTTGGGCCATTATACTTTTGGAGATATAGCCTATGGAATATAGGTTTTTTGACTCATCCTGAATTCATTTTTATACGAGTCATCTTGGGATTTTCTCTATAAGTTTTTTCTAGGAGGATTCAAACTATGAAATTTTGTGGAGACTGAGGAGACATGTCCTAGTACGGGTGATCCAAATTTCATATTATAGTTCATTATACTTTTGGATATATAGTCCATGTAAAACAAGGCTTATGACTAATCCTGAAATCTGTTTTAAAAGAGTCAACCATGAATTTTCATTGTAACTATTTTCTATGATGTTTTCTGACTTTGAAATTTTCAGAATCCCGAGGAAACATAGTGACTTACATGTGAATTTTTTTTCATATTTTGAATCATTATGATTTGTTAGATATACCTCATGGAAATTGGGTTTTTTACTAATCCTGGAATTAGTCTTAAACAAGACATTTTGGTATTTTTCTATAATTGTTTATTGGTGAAGGATCAGATTGTGAAATTTTCAAGAGTTCAAGAAGTCATATCAAAGTACTACACGCCAAAATTTCAGACTTATAAGGGTTCAATGTTTAGATATATATTAAGACAAAGGTCACCATCTAGTCATACTCCTAATTAAGGGTTTGAAAAGTATGTAACTTACAATTGGCATATTTTTTTATTGTGAGATCTATTTTTGGTGATATATGTTTGTGAAAAAGAGGAAAAATAGGAGAATTTTTATTTTTTCACATGGCTCCAAAGTCTCCTCCAAAATTTACTTCACCAACTAAACCTCCATAGAGCTCAACCATGACTTAATATGAAATATAAGAGATTTATCACCCGATGGAAAAGAAGATCATTGAAAATAGGGAATAGATGGAGAATAAGATGAATGACAATAAGAATGACATGAAAATGAATATGGATGAAAAAGAGGAAGATATGAAAATAAATATGGAATAAATGGAACATAAGATGGATGAAATATGAAAACAAACATGGAACAAATAGAACAAAATATGGATGGAAAGTTGGAACATATGGAAAAGAATATTCTAGATGCATTAAATGGGAGGTTACCTAAAATTGATAAGGTGTGTGAAGGGAATCATGAAAATAAAGGTGATATTTTGGTTGAACAACTTTCCAATAATAATAATTTTCCATGGGGAGGTAACTCCAATAATGAAGTTAATTATGGATGGCCTCCAAAAGGAGTGAACCATCCCAAGATTGAATTAGTGAAGTTTGATGGAACAAAGGTCTTTACCCAGGTGAATCAAATGGAGAAATATTTTTATCTACATAATATTATGGATGATAAGAAAAGGATTCACCTAGAAGCCTTGAACTTTGAGAATAAATCGTATCAATGGATAATTAAAAGGAAGCCGATTTTTTATCATTATACTTGGGGTTTATTTACTAGAGACTTAGAAGCACAATATGGGAAAGATTGAGAACATGAATACTTCATTCAATTGACAATAATAAATCACTTGAATGATATTGAAGATTATAATTCAAAATTTCAAGTATTGGCCACAAGGGTGCAAGACATAAGTGATGAAAAATTGTTGGAAACTTACATGGGTGGATTAAAAGAAGACATTAAACATGAGATTTTTTTAAGACATCCTGAAAATAGTATCAAAGATATGCAATTTGATCGTCATATTCAATACAATAATAGGGCTACACACAAGTCTACCATTAGATCATACACAGGAAGTAGAGAGCATTTTGGGGTTCATAGGACAATCATACCTCAATCGACAAGGTTGACACCTCAACAAATGGATAAAAAAAAAGAAAAGGGACTATGTTTCAATTGTGATAACAAGTAAAATAAGGGGCATAAATGAAATGAGAAGAAATTATTCTACATATACTATGAAGAGGAAGAATATTAAGAATTTAAACCATCACAAGATCCATATATGGAAGAGATTACTCCAACAATATCTTGTCATGCATTTGCTGGCATTAATACTCATCAAACCCTCAAGATACAAGAATACATAAAAAAGAATAAGGTAACATTATTGATTGACTCTGGTAGTACCCATAAATTCATCAATTACAAATTAGCAAAATATCTCAATTTTTTTGTATATCCAGCACTCGAGTTTCAAGTAATGATTATAGATGGATGTACCATAAATTGTTC
Source organism: Picea glauca (assembly GCA_000966675.3). Classification (NCBI taxonomy): domain Eukaryota; kingdom Viridiplantae; phylum Streptophyta; class Pinopsida; order Pinales; family Pinaceae; genus Picea; species Picea glauca. The sequence continues at coordinate 18,305 of JZKD02S2255761.1, read as the reverse complement.
TGGGAAGTTCCATAGTGTTAAGCTCAACATGGGAGAGTATTTTTTGGATAGTCCCATGATTACCATAAAAATGGGTGGTGTTGATGTTGTATTAGGGGTCCAATGGTTACAATCATTGGGAACAATGGCCCTTAATTTTCAATATCTTTACATGATATTTTCCTCATATGGAAAGGAAACTGGGCTTAGAGGTATCCAAGGGAAACTCTCTAAGGTTATAAGCTCTAATAGTATGACAAAGTTACTAAAAAATGGACACCATACTGTAATTTCACAATTATTCTCACTTGATGTTCAAACACCTATATCCTCTTCTCCATTAGATCTCCAAACAGTTATCAAAAATCATTCCAAGGTAATTGGTGAAATTCCTAAAGGTATTCCACCTGTTCGATATCATGACCATGTTATTCATTTACACCTAACATTAGGCCTTACATGTATCCATATGCATAGAAGAGTGAGATTGACCATATGATCCAAGAAATGTTAAATGTCGGTATCATTCAACATAACCAAAGTTATTTATCTTCACTAGTGGTGATGGTTACAAAAAAAGATGTTTCATGGTGTATGTGTCCATATTATAGACAGTTCAATAAAATGACCATCAAAGATAATTTTCATATTCTTGTCATTGATGAATTATTATATGAATTGGATGGAGAAAAATTATTTACTAAGTTGGATATTCATTTGGGATATCATCAAACCATAATGAGGTAGGAATACATTCCCAAAACAACTTTCAAAACACTTGAAGGTCATTATGAGTTTTTGGTTATGCCATTTGGACTTACTAATGCACCTTCAACATTTCAAATCTTGATGCATTCTATTTTCAATCCCTTCCTTGGAAAATTCGTGTTAGTATTTTTGGATGACATACTAATCTACAACAAATCTTTGGAAGAGCATGTACAACATGTTGACAGAGTAATACAACTATTGGAAGAGAAACAACTTTATGCAAAGCCTTCCAAGTGTGCCTTTGGGGTTCAAGAAGTGAAATATTTGGGTCATATTGTATCTCATGAAGGTGTAAAAGTGGACTCTAAAAAAATTAAATCTATGAGGGAATGGCCAATTCCCCAAAACTTGAATAAACTTAAAGGATTATTAGGATTAACAGGTTGTTACCACAATTGTTTCAAGAACTATTGTCAAATAGAAACACCTATAACAACATTATTAAATAATGAATCATTTTTTTGGACTGAAGCGACAACCAAAGCTTTTGAAAAACTTGAGGTTATGTGTACAACTCCCATCCTAGTCATACCTAGATTTACAAAAACATTTATTGTGGAGTGTGATGCCTTAATCCATGGAATTGGCACAATTCTAAAGAAAGAAGGAATGCCCCTTTCCTTTGAAAGTATCCAAATTAAAGTAAAAAACTTACTCAAACCCATTTATGGAAAATAAATGTTGGTCGTAATACATGAAATTCATAAATGTCTCCCTTACCTAATAGGGAGACACTTCAAAGTAAAAATAGATCATGATAGCTTGAAGTACTTTTTGGAGCAACGATTATCTTAAGAAGAGAAAAAAAAATGGGTTACAAAGATGTCAGGTTATGACTTTGAAATTGTCTACAAAAGAGGAAAGCATAATGTTGTGGAAGATTCCCTTTCAATGAAAGAAGAAGAAACAAAAGGTTCACTATGTGCTATTTCTATTTTGCAATATGATTGGGTGGAAGAACCAAGGATAGAATGGAAGCAATATCAAGAGGTAAGAAATATCATTTAACAAGTACAAGAGGACCCCGATTCATTAGATAATTCTACATGGAAGAATGGTTGTTCATGGTATCATGATCACCTATATTTGTGTAAGAATTCTCAACTCAAGCAGAAGGTTCTTCTAGAATTGCACACTTCTCCTATAGGAGGACATTCAGGATTCTTGAAAATGTACTATAGGATCAAGAAAGATTTTTTCTGGGAAGGTATTAAAACTGATGTTCAAAATTTTGTGTCTAAATGTTTGGTCTACCAACAAAATAAGGGAGAGACAATCAAGACGTCGGGTCTCCTACAACCATTAGCTATACCAAGTCAATGTTGGGAAGAACTTTCAATGGATTTTATTACAGGTTTACCCAAATATAAAGGAAAAGTATTCATCATGGTGGTAGTGGATCAACTGATAAAGTATTCCCATTTTTTCTCTCTTTCTCACCCTTTTAAAGAAAGTATATTAGCCATAGAAACAATCCAAAATCTACATGAATTCTCCAAGATTATTGTAAGTGATAGAGATCCAATTTTCACTGGAAATTTTTGGACTGAATTGTTTTCTTTTTTTGTTACTCATTTGGCTCACAACTCATGTTACCATCTTCAATTCAATGGGAAAATTGAGATTGTGAGTAAATGTCTAGAAGGATATATTTATTGCTTTACATCTGATAAACAAACACAATGGGCCAAGTGGTTGGACTTAGAAAAAGGGTGGTACAACACATCTTTCCATGCTTCATAAAAAATGTCCCCATTTTTGGCATTTTATGGATAGCATCCTTCATCCATCACATCACCATTTAAAGGGACTGCAAAGGCTCAATAAACGAAGGACCACATAGGGAACCAACAAGAGGTTCTCAAACTATTGAAGGAAAACTTGGTTATGGCACAAAATAGGATTATACAACAAGTCGATCGACATCGCAGTGAAAGAGAATTTGAAGTGGGGGATTGGGTATTTCTAAGGCTACAACCATATAAAAAACGACCCTAAAGAAAAAAAATAAAGATAATAAATTAACACCCAAATGTTATGTCCCCTATAAGGATTGGAAGTATGATTTACAAAATGGATTTCCCCCCATCTTCACGTGTGTATCCAGTCTTCCATGTTTCTTTCTTAAAGAAGGTAATCAACAACAATATCCCAATCCAAACTATTTTACCAAATATTGATGAAGGGAAAATCATACTAGAACCAGAAACAATCCTTGAAACAAGGATTAAGAAACTGAGTAATTGAGCTATTATTGAGTACCTCATCAAATGGAAGAACCTACTAGTGGAAGAGGCGACATGGGAAGATGAGTTCTTCATGTAGAAAAACCCATAGTTAGTCAAGTATTGAGGATAATACTTGTTTGAAGGGGAGGGACATGTTAAGCCCTAAGCAAATCCGCATGTTATGCATATAACCCCTTATTAAGCCCTAGATATTGAATTATTACATTTACAGTGTTATATTTGTATGTCAACTAGAACCCTTCATTGTACCCTTTCATTATAATTGTACTCTTTGTCTCCTATATATAGCAAGTATACCTAGTCTTAGGATCAATTTATCTCATCTCATATTGTATTCTGAATTGGATATATTGTAAAAGGATGTTTTCCCCTTGAAGTGGACTATATGCAGTGACTTCTTATAATTTTTAAGGCATTGGATCATAATAGCTTGAACATGAATCCCTATTGGATATGGAAAACCAAATATGGTGTCTTATTCATGTTCAATGGTTCCCTGCACACTTTCCATACCTCTACAAAATATGTGTTTTATGCATACAACTCCTTCATGTTGTCCAACTAACAACTTCAAAATGCATGGTATTTAACAACATCACCCTCCGAATTAATGCATCAACAACCTTATTAAATTTTCCAAACCTATGTTTTAAAACAAGTAACTGACTATGTAAAAATTCCACCCATTTCAAATGCTTCTAATTGATATTACCTTTATTGTTTATGTATTACAATGCCTTGTGATCGGTAAACAACAAAAAATACTTGGGTGGAAAATAATGTCTCCATTTCTTCAAGGCTTGGACATTGGCATAGAATTCATGATCATAAAAATATTACTTTTTCTTAGCACCATTCAACTTATCACTAAATAATTCTATCATCTTTCCATCTTGACTGAAGGCCATTCCAATCACTGAACCACTTGCATCGCAATATACTTGAAATACCTTACTAAAATCTAAAAGTGCTAACATTGGTTGTGTAGTTACCTTCCTCTTCAAGATTTTAAAGGACTTTGAAGCTACTTTTGTCCACTTGAAATATCCCTTCTTCATACACTTGGTGAGTGATGCACAAATCCCACTAAAGTTTCTAATAAAATTTCGATATAAACTCACCAAATCATGGAAACTCCTTACATCAAATGTGCATCTAGTAACTGGCCAATCCACAATGGATTTCACCTTTTTAGGATCCATATTCATGTTGGTTTTTCTTCATATAAGATATGATGGATATATTATTACAATGATGAGTGTTCCATATATAGGGAACATATGGTGAACATCCATGAAATGATGCATCCCTTGAATAATAAATAACTATTTATTATTATCATTTACTTATTATATATGATATTTAATAATCAATAATTATATTATTGATTATTATTCTAAGAGAACGTCTTCCCGATGTTGTCCAAACATCAACACTCCCTCTCAACGAGAGATACATTCTGCAACATGCCAAGTTTGTCTTTGAAGTATACAAACTTCACCCTAGACTCATGACATTTGACTGTCAGTCTTGGGAGACATCTCTCTCCCACCTGAACCGAGGAGAAACTCCTTTTGTGGCTCTCCCTCTGAGCCAATTAACTCTCTCTAAGATTAGGCTCACTTTGGGTCCGCATGTAATAGCATATAACATCTTGCATCTTTATCATTCCTTGTCAAATCACCATGACTAGGACAAAGACCACACTAGGATCGTTCACCACAGGTACACACCTATGAGTGAATGTCGGCCTAATGCTAACTGACACTTGAAAATCACTTCAAGCACCTCGAGTCCATATTATTCCTTGTCATGATCAAGGAAGGACTACGTCTGGGCCCATTTACCACAAGTGAACCTTTATGATAAATGTATCCTATCTCCCTTGGCCTTCAACCCAATCTAGGAGAAGTTTCGCCCGATGCTAAAACATCAACACTCCCTCTTAGATATGCAAGTATCTTTCCATAGTAGTACAGATCTACTGTCCAGAGACATGCAATATCTGCTAGTGGTGCACAACCACCATAGTAGAAAAAATTTTGTCACACATGGCACTCCCATGTGGACTTCTAGAGGCTACTCCATCTAGGAACACTTAGGTTCAAATCCCCATAGTGTGAGACATCAAGGGTATTAGGAGTCTAGAGCCCAAGAGGGAATCCACTTGTCCGCAAGGGGATTCTCCTGTAACAGAAATTGGTGAAGATATGTCTGCCTTGGGTTTGAAACATGTCATAATATTTGTTTGATGGTTGTGTGAATCTTCTACCAGGTTCTCCAAGTCCACACCCTTGCTCGAAAAAGTCTACAAAGTACTTCAGTCATAAGTTTTTGTCTTCTAACTTTTCACTTTGGGGGGCAATTTGTTACACATCAAAATTAATCACTTCAATGATGACCCATTGTCGTCATTACTAGTGTCGCAAGTGTCTCATTTTTGGTCGCAAGTGTCGCAAACATCATACTTCCATCTTGCATATGTCATGTCTCTAACGACATCATAAGGACATACTTAAGACACCTTCAAAGAATGGTTTAAGAAGGAGAAATCATCTGATGAGGAGTAAAAAAAAATTTCCATTGAGAAACCCACTTAAAAATGAAGTTTGAAGAGCAACGCTCCCCTACCCACTATCAGGGAGTGCTATCACTCCCTATCCTCCTTTGGGGGAGCATTTTGGCACTGTGTGACCCCTTCTGGGGGAGCGCTAGCATTTTCTGAGAGAATTTTGGGCAGCACTCCTCTACCCACTATCAAGGAGTGCTAGCGCTCCCTACCCTTCTTTGGGGGAGCATTGCAACACTTTGTGCACCTTTTTGCAGGAGCGTTGGCCTGTTTGAGGGAATCTTTGACTGTTGAGGAAAATCAAGGAAAAATCCCCCTCATCTCTGGAGTTAGTTGGATTCGAATCTGAGGTCAAGGTTGGATCTTAGGGAGGATCGAAAAATGATGGAGAAAGATCCTCAATCTATCCAAAGAATATCTAATGTGGTTGGGTCTCTCCAAGATTATATAAGGAGGCCATCTCATGGTGAAAAGCACATAGAGTTTAGAGGCATCAAACTTATCATCTCATAAGGGAGATTTATCAGTGAAAGTTACAGTCATTCTGATCATGAAACTTTTGAGCAAGGGTCTAGACAAAGAGAGCTTGGTGAAACTGCTACATCTACATCATGGTTGTAAGAACTTTGCTTTGTTTTCATTAATATACATATGTGCTTGGCCTGTTTCTTTAAAGGTTGTGTGTATTCTACATGAACTTTTCTCTATTAGATAGATCTGGTTTCAAGCTAATCTTAGTAAAATAGGAAGATTGTTCTGTCTTTTTTTGTTTTGCAAGACTTATCGAGGATCTTGGGGATCAAAGCTCAACTCAAACTGTGCAAGGACGAACATCGTTTAAAGGTACACCTTTCTTCCTCTTATCTATACATTATTTCAGTTAGGTTTAAAAGGATGTCAGTGACCAACGTTAGCACCCTTTCTGTCTTGGTCTTAGGAGTCCAGAGCCCAAGAGGGAATCCACTTGTCCGTAGGGGGATTCTCCTGTAACAATAAGTTCCCCACTTATCCCTTCTCGGATAAGTGTAATCACAGATCAAATCAATTCAGTCACAGAGGAGTACGATCTGGAGAATGTCTCAGGAAGCTGCAAACATCAACACTCCCTTTTAGCGAGGGAGGAATTCTCTGCCACACCAAGAAAGTACTTGAACTTCGTGTTGGTTTTGTAAGAACATCAACAACTTGCTCATCTGTAGGAAGGTACTACACCAATACTTCCTCCCTATGCACCATGTCTTGGATGTAATGGTACTTGATCTCAATGTGGTTCTATTTGTCATGAAACACTGGATTATTAGATATCTTCACATAACTTTGGTTACCATAATGAATAATGGTGGAATCCAACACATGTTCAGATAAATCTGCCAGGAGCTTGCGAAGCCACACTGCTTCACAGACTGTCATACTTAATGCAATGTACTCTGCTTCTGTTGTGCTCAAATCCACAGAAGTCTATTTCCTGCTACACTAGGAAACCATGGAAGATCCCAAAGTGAAGAAACACTCGAAGGTTCTATTTTTGTCCACTGCGCTCCCTGCCCAATCAGAGTTAATATATTCCTGCCATATCATATCAATACTGGAAGTATATCTCATACCATGTCCAACTGTGCCTCGCAAGTATCTCAACACATGCTTCACAACAATATAGTGTGTCTATCTTCGCTGACTTATAAACTGGTTAAGTGCAGTCACTGCATAGAAATTTTTTGTTATGGTGTTAACCAGATACATCAATTATCCAATCAATTGTCTATACAGAGTCAGATCAATTTCGTTAGAATTGGAAGAAGACACACTTAGTTTCTTCAGATTCGTCATCATTGGTGTAGCCATAGGCTTCAAGTTCAGTATCTCAAACTTCTTCAATATCTCAACTGTGTACTTCCCCTGACTCGGGAAGATCTCATCAATTGTCTTCCACACCTATAGTGCCAAGAAGTAGTGCATCATACCAAGGTCCTTCATCTAAAATTTATAGGCCAATGCATACTTGCATTCAACAATAAGGCTCTCTATACCAGTGAGGAATAAATCATCAACATAGAGGACCAAAATCAGGGACTCACCATTAACAATCTTGTAGTACAAGTTGTTATCAACAACACTTTTGTTGAAGCCCAAAAATCATCAGGTGTCCATTAATCCTTTCATACCAAGCTCGAGGTGGACTCTTGAGTCCATACAAGGCCATCTTCAACCTACATACATGAGACTCCTTCTCATGTATCATGAAACCATCTGGTTGGTCGATGTATAATTCTTCCTCAATTTCTCCATTGAGAAAGGTTGTCTTTACATCCATATGATGTACTCTCTAACCCATGGATGTTGCTAGGGAAATAATCATCTGGATAGAAGTGTATCAAGCAATAGGAGCAAATGTCTCCTCATAATCTATTCCCTCCACCTGAGAGAATCCTCTAGCAACAAACATCATTTTGTGCCTCTCGATGCTCCCGTCAACTATGTGTTTGATCTTGTAGATCCATTTGGAAGTCACTACAAAATCCCCCCTAGGTCTCAGAATAATATCCCACCCATCATTCTTCATGATGGATTGATACTCCTCCATCATGACTCTCTCCATACTCAATGACTAGTTGCCTCCTCATAACAGGCAGGCTCAAAATGAATGATGTGGCTCATATATGCGGCATAGCATGAATATCTCTAAGGTCTCTTGCTCACTTGGAAGGTACCACGAGGAGATGCATATCCTTTTGCCTCCTGCAGAGTCTGATGAGCCCATGTAGGTCTCTTTCTACCTACTGCAATATCTTTGGGAACATCAACTAGAGCTACAGGATCAACGAGATCAATTGGATCAATTTGATCAATCTCCATGTGAGACCCTCTATATCCCTTAAAGGATACCTCCTCCTCAAAGGTAACATCTTTTCTCACCTCAATCTGTCTCTGACCAGGGATGTAGATTCCAATATTCCTTAAAAGACTCATTGTACCCCATAATGTACCCTTTCTTCATGAAGGGTCTAGATTCATCCTTTTCTCCTTGGGTACATGAATGTATACTGGACACCCAAATATCCTAAAGTGTCCAACCTCACGCTTCACTCCGGTGAAGGCCTCCTCAGGCGTCATGTTCCTCAAAGTCTTATGAGGACTTTTGTTCTGAACATACACTGCAATCATGGATGCCTTTTCCCATAGAAACATAGGTAAATGTTGATCATGCTAAGTCATCTTGGACCATACTTGATATATAGAAGTTCCCTCATGAAACCAATATCTCAGGAAGCTGAAAAACATCAACACACCATGTTGATTTTTCTATATGAGATGATATTGTATATTCGATGTTTTATAACCTATATACTATAGCATGGGCACATTCTTCCAGTACTACGTCTCTTTTGTAACACATGTATCTTGCACCCAAGATCCTTTCTTTGTGAACTAACAATCCTTAGCATTTTTCTTGACTACGATCATATATGTCACAGAGTTACAACTGAACCTTTGCGCTAGAATGGTCTCATAGTGAAATCCTGGCATATTCTTCAATGATTTGGTATTTATTCTATTCGTTAATTTCTAGTTGTGGCTCTTTATATTGACACATCCTCAGCGCCTTTCTCATAAGTTACACGGAACCGTCTTGGTGCCCCGATGGACATTTTCCGTGAGTTGGTGAATCTTGAATTCATTTAACATGGTCTAGCCAACAGTTTGGCTCAGGTTTTAGCTATTTCTTAATTCAATACTGTCTCAATCATTCCATAGAAAATAATAGAACTATTTCCCTGCCAGCGATAACCCAATCTGTAGTGTTACTATGCCTTCTCCAGTGTTTTGTTCCTAGAAATCCTATAAAGAATAGGAAATAACCCATGATGTCGGTAAAATTTCTCTGGTTACGAGACTGTCCCCAAGCCTTCTACTCCTCATGAGAAACTGCAACTTTTCCTCGTTTGAGGCCGAGACTTTTTTTTTTTAAGGGATTCGAACTCGATTCCGGTAGGGCATTAATATTCTATCTTGTCTCGGCTTAACTAGGTCGGGTGAGTGAGTCTTCTTGTGGAATCGACCATTAATTATTTAAACATCCAGCCATAGCCATGGCCGGAACCCACAGACCCAAGGACAACGTGTTCACAAGCGTGCCATAATTTCTTATCAAGAGAAGTGAAGGGAATTGGCACTCAAGCATTAGAGAGAAATCTGATGAAAGTTGCAGCGTCATGCCAAGTATCTTTGCGATGCTAGTTCTTTGTCTTCCTCTTCCTTGGAATTATTTCATCGAGGCTCGATATTACTGCAAGGGCCTGATGGAATCCCATATTTAGGAAAAATATCAAACACTCCACTCATAATTGTTGGTTTATGTTTGCACGGAATT
>JZKD02S2255750.1:0-36421 GCA_000966675.3 Picea glauca | reverse complement strand
TTTTTTATTAAACACTATCCTACAAGGTTTCAATGCCTCGTTGGTCAAGACAAGAAACGAGCTTTCATCCCTTATGGGTTTCAATTAGGGTACTATTTTTTCAAGGACACTACACAAGCAAAACAAGAAATATTGAGTCACTTAGAACATAGGTTCCCAATTGGTAGGTACCTAAAACACGACCCAAAATAATTAGTGTCAAAACATGCAAGACAAGTAGAAGTTAATGGCCCTATGCTCATGATAAATTCAAGGATGAGGTTTTCACTGAAAATGCTCAAACATGGGATGAAGTACTCCAAAGGAAATCCCAACATGATCTGAACATGTTTAGAGCCATGTCTATGGACGAATAGGTGGAACTCATTAATAAAAGTAGAGAGAAAACTATACGAGAACATGCAGTCGAAAGGGAAAGAGAAATTGAGGAGGCTAGAATAATTGAGGGGGGAATAAGAGTTGAATAGGAAAGACTCAAGGTAGAGTTTGAAAGAGTATCACAAGAAGCTGAACATAATAGGGAAAATGAGGAGAAAGAGCAGCAAAGAGAAGCTGAAGAATAATTAAAGAGGAGAGAAGTTGAACAAACCCTCCAAGGGGAAGTTAGCACCCAACCAAAATTGAGAAAAAAACAAGTACAAGGAGGACAACTAGAACCAATAGTGTCATATGAGGCCTTGAAGGAGGTGCTAGTCATAGTGGTCTATGTCCCTACAATTGTAGACTTAAAATGTTGGATGATGAGGATAATAATGATGTCAACACTTTGAAAGCCCTAATTATATATGATTCCAACCCATATGGAAAAGGAATTTCACTTCCTGAAGAGACACAACTGGAAGGGACATTTATAGCAACAAGTACAAATGGGAAGGCCACAACACAACTAGAACCATGGTCACAACCACCCAAAGAAGAGAATACTCAAGAAGGTGAGTTTGGAGGTGAAAGTGAGGATCATATTTCAAAAGACACAACCTCTTAGAAAGAGGAAAATGAAAAGGATAAATACCAAGAACAATAGTTATGAGGAATTGTGAGTAAGGGAGAAAAAAATGAGAAACATAGTACTACTTCAACAAATGGAGAGAAGACAATCGAACCTCCAACCACTTCCTTACCTAAGGAGGTGACACCACCAGAAGTGTAAAAAAAAAATGCACCAGAAGAGACTATAGCTCTCGAACAAACAAAAGATGCATCCATAGAAGCATGAGTAGGATAGACTAGTAGAAAAAACCCACCTCCTTCAAAACCAAGCAGAGAATATATAGTATGTAAATAAATGGAAGAACTGATTGGTCAAACATCAGTAGGAGATAAGGACAAGGCATCTATCCTGGAATACTTCCATACTCCAAGAAGCATAGGGAATGTGCTCGCATGGGGTGATAGACAAATGTCAGATCTAGTAGATGAGGTTGTTCACATTGAAGCCATATCCTATGAAAGAAAAAGACATGTATTAGTAAGAAGAACAAGTAGGAAGATGAATATCACTCTGGACTATGCTATGATCATAACCACTGAATAAACTTTGTTGGATGCTAAGAAGGATAAGGTGAGTGAATTGTTGGGATTAGGGGTGTCTATATCTCATGCCACCATCGATAGAGTTAAGGAGGATGAGAGGGAAGCCAATGCCATGAGGAGAGAGCTAGAAAATCTCAGACACCAGGATGAATATTACAAAGATACCACACGAGCGTTGCTGATATTAAGGGATGAATTCTTAGGGGAGTATGGTAGATACAAGTTGGGTAGGGATATCTTCATGTAAAAGACTATAAGATATCAAGAAGAAACCTGGTTATATCTTGTTGTACATAATAAATGTTGGGATGGAGTGAACGAGCACACATGACCTTGGCCTAAATTGAATACATAAGAGAAATATAAAAGGGTCGAGGAGAAGAAGAGCATGGCATAAGGATGCTCACAGAGGAAATTATGGAAAAAATACAAAAGGCAGCCAAATACTGGGTTCAAGTGGTTGTTGAACCACAACAAAAGATGCAAGAGAGGTGGGATGAATGTCTTAGGATATGGGAGACAATAAATGAAAAAATGAGAGAAATCCAGTTTCTTGAGATTGATTCCCCATAAAATTTTGTAGATATCAATTATATAATGAGATAGCATGTGGACCGATACCAGAAATATGAATCAAATGTCCTCAAAATGACCACTCTGGCATGAGGGAAAGTTAGAAGGTTCATGGAGAGCACAATTAGAGCATTAGTAGTTATGGAACATGTAGTTAGCAAGCTGAAGAAGTTTAGACAATGCACATGAGAAATGAGGGGAGTGATTAGTGCACCCATGGACCAACATTGTTTCCCCTATATGCATATGCGTGGAGATGTTTTCTCCAAACGGGTCGATTATGAAAAAGAAAATCCATTAAGTTAGTCACATGTTGATTGAAGATTCACTGGAAGAGAACACGTGGAGGATTCCAAATTTATTTTTGTTTTTCTTAAAATAGATTCAACACTATTTTTAGATAGTTCATTTCATAGATAAGGAAATCGACCATGCATTCCTATTCAATGGTTTTTGTAAAAAAAAAAATGAATTGATGCTCGGAATTATTTTGCTAAATTTAATTCAGAAGCTCCAAGAGAGCCAGAGATGTTTTATCAAACCTATGTTGTAATCTGATTGGTGGATTGTTCTGCATTTTTCTTAGAAGATACAAACATTTAGTAGGATATTAATTATTTTAAGCTATATTGAGTACTTATGAAAACTTTAAATGAAATTTGGTGAAATCCAATGTTCTTTAATTTGTTTTGATAAAGTGAAGCACATAGTTAATTCCCACTTAGCTTCTTCTCATCTATCTTTGCATGCATGTGATTTATATTTTGTTTCTTAAAGAATATTTGGTAATTGATGGATGTTAGTATTAATGATAGAGTGATTCAATTACTTGTGTTGTTTACATACTGCAACCAAAGGTTATCCCGGGCTAGAATTTCTTAAAACAAATCCGTCTTTTTTAGATTAGTCTCATTTTTCTTGCATTAAAACAAAAAAGAGATAAACATGAAAAAGAGACCAACAGTTTGAGGGACATATTGGAAATATATACTTAATCATCAAAAATCATTGAAAAGGTTGGCGGGCCATTAATCTGTAGAATCACACCATTCCAAATGAAGAAGAGTCTAAATGGGCCCCGTCTTTGGGTGTATTCCTACTTTTGAGTTAAAGGAAATCCAACCCCCTCAACTTGAGTTAAAAAAAATTCATGTACAATTTGGTTCCTATAACCTTAGTTATGTGGGCCTCATTCATAGTGAGAAACTATATTTTGGTGTTGTAGTTTACCTTTATTTCAAGTTCAACCTCTTGACTCCATTGTGCTCAGGCTCAGTGGTTTTAGTAGCCTTCAAAAATTGTGGATCTTGCGGTGCCTTGGTTGTGTTGTTTAGTTTGTAGAATAGTGGGGTTTTGCCACTATTACACGTGTACCTTGGGAGGAAATTGGCTCTTGCTTTGTTTCCCTACCAATGTTTCCTTTGATCACATAAAGAGTCTATTCAATGTAATAAGATTTATATTTTTGTGACACCTCAAAGGTCCATGAAAATGAGCATCAATGCACCTCCCAATTTGCCTCAATCATGAGTACACATGTTCAACAAAAACAAAAAATTGCCTCCTTGGAAGTTGAATGTAGTATGCTAAGAAACATGATTGTAAATTTGGACAAAGGATCCCAGTTAGGGGCCTCTAATCAAATGATGTCAATCATTTTTTCTCAATGGGACTTTAAGGAAGAAGACACAATCCACTATATAATAGAGGATATGGAGCTTGGGAATCATGGCTCTATTCCAACCAATGTAGGACTAGAAAAATCTCTCAGCTACCATGTCGTTTGCTAATCTTTTATGTTCTTTAAAGTTATCAAAATATTAGGTGTTTTTTATTTTTTATTTCCAGAATATAGTACTGTAAGAAATACAGGGATGTTTTGTCTGAAGATATTTGTAAGATATGCTTTTTGCATATAAGGAGATATATATTTTTCTTAGAAACTTTGAACAAAGTAATATATCCTTTTTTCATTTAGCTTAGTTGCAGCTTTTATATAATACAATTTTTCCTGGTTTTGATTTTTAAAATCATATTATTATTTGTCTTGTGTGTGCATATAGGAGATTATTGTGTCAATGCCTTCTTGGTTTTTTTATTCTTGTGAAGTAGTTGAGATACTATCTCTAACTATCTCTATTAGTGTACTTAGTATTTAGTTCTTAGGATCTCGTTGAGCATATCTCTCCTAGTTTCTTGAGGTAGTTCTCTTGATGTAAATATATATAAATTTATGTTTTCTTAATGAAAAGGTAGTAAGAGATTTGATTGCATACTTCTTGTGTTGAACTCTACTCATAAGTGGATTTATTCCACATCATTTGTATTATAGCATTTTGATCCTTGGGCATCCACTCATTTCTCTCATTTTGGCCTTCCAATCTAGTTTTAGGTTTAGGTATTGGATTTAGTTTATAGGTTGTTATATTTGAGATCTGAATCATACCACCATAGTGGCATGTAGACTTACTCTCTAGTGCTCAAATTGACACAACATATTGGTGGCTTCTCCTCCATAAGTTCACAACCAACTTCTCTCTCTCTTCTATGTATATCTTCAGATTATTACATGGGGTTCTCACATAGGTGGATAAGACCATTGTTTTGACTCGTGGCCTCCTTCCGAATCATGGTGTGGTTTCTAATGATTACTTTGTCAAATCAACAATATTAACCCTTGATTTGATCCATCCCTGGCTTTTAACTTCCCATAACACAATTTTCATTGTACAACATTTTTTTTTTTGTGTAGGAACCGTTACAAATTTGTTTTTTTGTGTTGGATTTGATGTTGAACCCACATAGATTTTCTCTCACAAGATCCTGTGGAAGTGCGGATTTGGCCTCTACAACTATTGACTTTGGATTTGTATGAGTTGGCCCTCCTCTTTTGTTGCTAACATTGTTGTACTATTTCTGAGCTTCTTCCCCTTTTGTGTAGCCACAAATCCCTCTTCATGCAATCATGGGACAACCTTGTATGTTTCTTTGTAAATTGTTGACATCAGCTCATGTGCATGTTTACAATAACTGTTGTGGTCTAATTTGGATTTGAGTACACTACATTTCCTTCTTTATCCTCTTTGACTGGCATCCATTCACAAAAATTTCATGGGCTCCTTATTGGTTCGAGCTCATCTCTGATATCCTAAAATTTGAGGGCTTCGATTTTTGTTTTTGAGTGTTGAATTTAAAGGTGATGTTGGTAGTGGTAAAGCACATTGATCCAATGGTGTTTGGATATTTTCCGTTTCTTCCTAATAGAGGGAATCATCCTATTCAAGCTTGTCAATATTTCACTTTGATTTTCTATGAGTAGTTAATTTTGGAATCACATGCTTAATGATCGCTTATGGTCATTAGTATATTCAAGACTTCAATATATTTATTGAAGTGGGAAAGTATTGAGAAAGGAAAATTGACATATCATTTCCTTGGAGGATTAAGCCATTGGATGACACGTAGCCACTATGACATTGGTAAATTTTAAAATTAGATTTCATGTGTATTTTACAATTTAAACATTAAAAAAAAAATCAATCCCTTACTTATATGAAAAAAAATCTCATGAAAATTGTGCCTTGTGTTTGCCTCAAAAGGAGAGAGCATTTTTCTTCTAATGTTCTCTCAAAGTGTTGATTTTAAAGAGATATCATGTAAAAAAAAAAATTGCAATTGAGGCAATGCCCAAATGTATTAACTTTCTCTTGTGAAATCCCTTTATCCATTATTTTAAAAAGAATAGTAATATGAAAGGGAGATCTATATTTATTAATGGGAAGTTTATTTCTCTAAAATTTCACCCTACATCGAACACGATGATCACAAGAAACCATCACAACACTTATCCTTGTTTAAAGGGTAGAGGAACTTGCCAACATCACTACCTCATTAATCAATAAGGTTAACGATATTTTCGTTAGCAAGCCATAACCTTGGCACACAAAATACGAGCTTCCCATTTACAATGGACCCCATAATCCATAAGTGCTTGACAGTTGAATTCTTGACATGGACACTTGGTTCAACTATAATCTATTTCCTGAAGATGAGAAGGTTTCATTTGCAAGATAAAGTTCATAGGGCTTGCCAATAATATTTTGGTTGCAGAACATGCGGTGAAGCAAAACCCAATCACCACTTAGAATGAGCTTGTGGAATCCCTTAGCCTCTCCTTCTAACCTTACAACTACTTGAATCAAGATATGAACATCAAGTGTATTCACCTATGTCAAGGATTCAATATGCCCATGCAAGAGTACATCCACCAGTTCAATCAATTATGAATTCTTCTCAGCACTACTGATATAACTGATAATCTTGTCCTCAAGTTTAAAAGTGGATTGCAAGAACATTTGTATCAGGAGTTGAAGTATGTGGAAATCACCACCCTTGATGCCATGTACAATCAAGCATATTTGGATGAAGATAATTTTTTAGAATAACATAGAGTTCAACAACATTCATCCTCCTCCAATCTTTCCAAGTTTGCACCTTCAAATCCTACTCCTTTGGAAACTATAGGGTAATCATCCTTTTCACAATATTTTTCTTCTTCTCCTCCTCATTTTGCTATTTTTTTTTTCCAGTATTGCCAGAAATAAGGACATGATAAGTCTAAATGTTTCAAATTGAAGAAGAAAATTTTTATTGTATAGTATCCTAACGAGGAAGATGATGATGCTCCAATTAAGGTCTTTGGGGAAGACATGACTTATGAACAGTTAAGGGGACTCAATAAATTTTCCTTGCTACATTGTTCCACACCCCTGAAATACCAAGATAGTATTTCCATCACATGTGCACATATTTCCCATGTTTTCTTTATTGCTTGTATATTTGACAATTTCTCACAAGGGCATTCGATTGTCAAATCCATCATCAATAAACTCAACTTTCTAGTTGACCCTCATCCTCATCCTTATTCACTTGGACAGAAGGATCATAGTTCCTCTTTTCGTATCATGCATACATGCACTATCTCATTTGATTTTGTCCCTAAATTTGTGGACAAAGTCACTTGTGATGTGACCGATATGGATCATCATTGTCTATTTATTGGTTGAACTTATCACTATGATCGAAAGGCCCAATACAATTCATTAATCAAAACTTACCTACTACATAAAGATAACATCAATTATTTGATTCCCAGTACATTGCAACTACCACATCAAGTTGACCCCACAGTTAAAAAACATTCTTTAACTTTTCTTCGATAGCCCTTTCCACAACATCATTTTGTTCTAGATTTGTAGTCCTAGGTTCATTCAACGGTATGAAAGCACTTTTTTACACCTCCTTCAACATTTTCTTTTATTTCATTGGCCCCAATTGCTTCAAGACACCCCCCTTGAGAGGAAAATCTAAAAATTTGACTCTCTCACATGTTACAAATTTATCTCCTCACTTGGAAGTTCACATTTGGTGGCCTCTTCTCACTGGTTCACAATCCAATTCGATATTGTTCATCACATGAAGCTTCCCTTTAGGTTCACAATGTTTTATGTCATGATCTTCCAAATCAGCTGAACATCCACGATGTCATCAAAACATATCATGAATCAAAATTGGACACAAAGATCCTAATTAATCATCCTACCAACATTATTCCATATTTTTATCTTCCTCTCATTGCATATCAATCTTATTGGGTTTCTCACCACCATATGTAACAACATTTTCCCTCTCTCCTGAAATGATTGGAGTCCAATGCTTCTATTGTTGGGAGGAATGATAGGGATTATTTAGTGCTTCACATATTATGGGGATTTTTAGTAATCGGTATCATATTATTGTTTTTCTTGTGTGTGCACATAGAATATTATTGTGTCAGTGACTTCTTGATTTCCTATTCTTATGTAGTATTTTAGATCTTATCTCTATCTATCTCTATTATTGTTCTTAGTTTCTAGTTCTTAGGAATCTTGTTAAGCATTTCTCTCCTTCTTTGATGAGGTGTTTCTCTTGATGTAAAGCTATATAAGCTTCTATTTTCTTAATGAAAAGGTAGTCATATATTTGATTTTGCACTTCTTTTGTACAAGTCTACTCATAAGTGGAATTATTCCACATCAATAGGAAATCACAACTAATCAAAAGACACGTGTTCCAAAATGCCAAAAATATCTATATATCCAAAATATATTATCCATTGTCCAAAAATAGATATTATTCATTCAATACGTACCAAAGTCCATTTAAAACAAGTGCAATACATCAATGTGGTGGATGAGATTAGGAGTACCAGAACAAGAGGAGGATATGGATAAGAAGAAGGTTGTGATGCATGTCTTTGAAGGTGATCACCATCATCACACTATGATGGATAATAGGAGTAGTCATGACAATCTGATATCACCCATTAAGAGATGCCAACATTCAATTTTATTTCCCTCTTTATCACTCCCAATGTCATTAAGGGATGGGACCCCATACGTGTATGCCAAATTATTCAATGTTTTGTAGTAATAAGGTCAAACTATTTTTTTTAAGAAGAGGGGTATCATAGCTTGGTAGGAATCACAACATTTTGTGATTAGATTACATTTCCCCCCAAAATGGTTCAACACATGGAAACTTCATAGGGAGGGTTGGTAACAATAGGATAGAACTTAGAATCATGGTTTCATAGATCAATATCTCTGAGTAGTTGGAAAAAAAGATGAATCATAAGTAAGTTGATAAAATGATATGGGAATAACCTAGTAGTGTATCATGGGGAAAAGAGATATGCCCATGTATCTGTATGATAAGGCCAATTTAACATTAAAGTGAATGGATAATGGAAAAGAAAAGATGATATGGGACACATACTCCATAATCTTTCTACAATGGGAGGAACCCCCTTATGCATGCTTTTTTTTTTTATGTTGAATGAGACTTGTAAAGACAAAATATAAGCATTGATGAAGCTATTCACCTATAGCATCATCATCAAGTCCAACTAGTAATATTGGCAACCAAATATGAGAGGAAACTACCAAGCCCTCATTCATTGATTTAACTTGTGTCTAGTTAGAAGGGAAGAGGCCCAAAACTTAAAACAACAACAAATCATAAGGATAAAATAAATAAATAAACAACAAAAAAAAAATCAACTTCAAATAAATGCATGAAAAACTAAAGCAATTAAAACAATAAGAACAACAAATTAAAGGAACTAAAAATCATAACCTAAAGAAAAAATTAAAAATTATGTGAAAATAAAATGAAAAGCAGACCTACCTACTAACTTTATTTAATTTCTTTTTAGTTTAGGGACCATGCAATATTGAGTCAGGATTAGCATAATGCTTTAGATCGGACCCATTAGTAGTGTAGGAAAACTGACTAGTATGCTCATCCATGAGGATATATAAATTATTTCCAACTATAGAAACAATGAAGTAAGGTCCCAACCAAACTTTCTGAAATTTGGTATGTTTACCCCTATCAAAATGAGTAGAATCCCATAACAATATCTTTTGACCAATCTCAAAAGTTGCATATTTACCCCTTTTAGATAAATACCTCTTGATTGTGTGTTGCCTTCATTTCAAATTTTCCAAAGAATGATCTATCTTCTCCTCTAGGAATAGAAAGGTGTGAAGTATTCAAGACAAATAAGTTGAATTCAACTCTTCATTCTAAAAATAAATGCAAAAGGAAGCCAATTATAACTCAACATGAATAATAGTTTCTTGACAATACAATAACTAAAATGGTGTTTCACTAGTGCTTATTTTGGTTGTTGTGGGGTCCACTTACAAGGAATAGGGAAATTGTAGATGCCCATGGTGGGGTTTTTCTCCTATGATCTCCTTTAGGATCATAACCATATTTTTTATTTGTAGAATCTACTTGGCCATTTCCTTGGGGGTATAGGTAGATGGGGTGGAATGTTTCACCCTAAATTTATTACAAAATTGGATCAAATTTCTATAAATAAAGGTAGGTCCATTATTAGACACAGTCTATAATGGAAGACCATACCTAGAAAAGATGTTAACTTCAAGGAAATTGATTAGTTGGTATTTCACGTTTTTCATCGGAATTGTTTCATACCATTTTGTGAAATAGTTAGTGGATGTAAGGATGAATGTGTGGTTAGTAGAGGAGGGAGGATTAATATGACTGATGAAGTCAAGGCACAACTTAGAAAATGGGAAATCAAGAACCACTTCCCCCAAAGGCATTGCAAAATATTTTGCATTCCTTGTTGCTCACTAACAAGTGTTGTAGGAATGCACAAACTTGTATGGATATTGAAAGATAGATGGATAGTAATAGCCACCATGAAGGATCTTGTGAACTATGGATTTTGCGAAAAAAATTCCACTAATGTGGATAGATTTATCAGCAACCACAAAGTCTTTAAAGCATACTCTAAGCAGAGTTTTCATCATTGCAAGGGCATGCCATCATGATATTTTTCAAACAAAAAAGTACCCAAAACTAGATACTCTGAAGCTTTTAGCCTCAATCTTCTTCACTCATGGTTTTGAAGTTCAGGAGGGTAGTGCTATAGTAAACAATATTTTGATTCTAGGGATGACGTGCCACATCTACATTTTTGTACTCAATGAAAAACAAAGAAGATAATGAATCATATTAATCATTGGTATTTAAGCTTGGTTCAATAATCTAAGCCAAATGGAGGGCTAAATCCTCCTATTTTGATACCAGGGATGACTTGCCACATCTACATTTTGATAGTAAATGAAAAACAAAGAATATAATGAATCATATTCATGTTTGGTATCTAAACTTTGTTCAACAAGCTATGCCAAATGGAGGGATAAATCCCTCCCATTTATAGTATGATAAGTGGGAGATTGTGAATTCATACTCCTAAAATTTTGTAAGCCAATGTGATAGCTAGCCTAAAAGGAATGTTTGTGACAACAAAAACCTAACAACATTCAAAAGGACTTTTACCTCAATACGTTTACCAAGAATGAAGTGGTAAAAAATTTCAATAGATTTTACTAGAGAAAATGTATGTTTTTATCAACGTATACTTCAATTCAACATCAGAAATACTTTTCCTCACAAAAGTTATGTGTTGATCAAAAACTTTGTCATCCCTTTGTAAGAGGATGGTTGAGATGACCTCCTAAATAACATTAGTGTAAATGATAATGTCCTTTGAAAAATAAGGTTTTGAAAGCATGGGTGTGAAATAAATGGTACTTACGATTCCAACAAAGGCCCTTTTAGTGGTAGGAGTCCATGAAAATGCTTGGTCTTTCTTAATCAAGTTATGAATAGTTCTAACCATATTGGCAAACTAAGGTATAAAACTCATGAAATTAATTTTCCCATGAAGGATTGGATTCCCTTATTTGAAAAAGGGGGAGGAAGGTTCCAAATTACTTGGACTCTTTTTGGATCTATACTTATGCCAGAGTCATAAACAACATTTCCAAACAATTTCCCTATAGAAACACCAAAAATGGACTTGGTTAGGTTCACGAGCATGACAAATTTTCTACAGTGTAGAAATACTTGCCTCAATGGGTTAAAGTGGTCATCTTGTAGTTTGGAGTGGAAAGTAAGGTCATCAAGGTAGATCTGAATTATCTCACTGATTAAATAATCAAAACATATATGCATAGCTCATTGGAAGGTGGCACTCACATTAATCAAGCAGGATGGAAAATGTTCATAAGCAAAGGTACCCCATAAAGTAGTAAAGGTGGTCTTGTAGTAATTTTCTTTCTTGAGGTAAATTTTATTATATTATGAGAAACCATTAAGGAGAGACATCATCTATGATCCTACTGATTAGAAATAAAGACTCACATTAAACCAAAAAGGAAAGAGAAGAAAAAATTAACAAATAAAATAAATGACAAACACAATATATAGAGATTTTACCCTGGAAACCCAAAACTAGGAAAACCAACATTCCTTGAGCGTATTGCTCCTTTTTGTCTTATTCATTAAATGAATAAACATTTACATGACTAACATTGGTTTACGTCTAAGACACAATCACCATAATACTCTCTTTCTTTACAGAAGAACAACCCTACAGACAATTCAACTTATATCTACATGACCACCAACAGTTCTCATGATCATCAACTTAATACAATTACAATACACCTTATTATAGGCTCTACAACATGCAAAACCCTAAATCATAGCACCCAAAAAAATTTACAAATCCACGTAGATGATCGGATACAATCCCGTGAATCTCAGGATTATATTACAATCGACTTTAGTCGGTTGCCACTCAACATCCTATTGAGCACCTATTGGCCACTTCAACTTCAAGTTCACTTAGACTTTGACTTAACCATCGACTCAACTTAACTTGTTAGTCAACTTATCCCCAGTCATTTCTTTCACTGCAAATAATATAACAACCCAACATTCCCCCACTTGTTGTCTTCTTCGATGATACTAGAGAACATGAACATTTATTCACTAACCTAGGGTATAAATTCCCATTGTCTCTCTACACCAAGAGAGCTTCACAACACTCACAGACTTGGTCAAAGAGTGTTTTATGTTTTCCAACATGTCTACTTTCTCCAGCAACACCTTGTTTCTTTCAACCATGTCTCTCATGAAATGGTATTGTACATCAATATGTTTTATCTTGGAATGGTACGTTGGGTTCTTTTCCAGAAATATTTCACTTTGAATGTCACAATTTATCTTAATATATCTCTACTCAAACCCGATCCATGAACACATTCTATGGAACCATACTACTTCCTTTCTTCCATGAGTGGTTGTTGTCTATTCAAATTATATTTTCGATAAGGCTATGAATTCCTATCAATTACTCATCCATTTGATTTCTCCATCGAACATGTTGAACACATATCCACTAGTCGAACTTCATCAATCCATATATCTAGCCTAGTCGACATCGACAAAACTATCTATATTTTATTCCCTGTCATCTTCAGGCTTCCCTTGGTAGCATATAGCATAACATTTTGTACCATACAGATACTTGAACACTCTCTTGACATATGTAAAATGCTCTTTTCCAGGTATCAACATGTATGTGCTAAATACTCCCACTACATAAGAAATGTATGGTTGAGTGTAGACCATCACATACATTAGACTACATAAAACACTTGTAGAGGGAACACATGTCATGTCCTCTATTTCTTCCTATGTCTTTGGACACTATTCAATTTTTTTTTTCTCCCACAGGAATTGGCACCTTCAGTGATTAACAATCTTGCATGTTGAAATGCTTCAAAATTGTTTCAATTTAGTTCCTTTGATTCAACCAGAGATTTTTAACTACTTGATATCTCTTGATCTCCATTCACATAATGAAGTCTGTTGCACTGATATCTTTCATGTCATGTCGAACTTGGAGGACAACTACATATTCACCTCTTGCATCCATGTTGTTTCTGACCTACAACATGTTGATGACATACAAAGCTACATATATGAAATTACCTCCTTCTTCCTTGGAATATACACAGTGATTCTCCTTGATTCTCACAAATCCCAAACTAAGCATATAGGTGTCAAAATTATGGTACCACATCCTTGGTGATTAATCTAGACCATAAAGGGATCTTTTCAATCTGCGCACTAGCTCTTTCTTTCCCTTTACAACAAATCCTTCAAGTTGTTTCATGTAGATTTCTTCTTCTAGGTTCCCATGTAACATTGTTGTCTTCACATCCATTTAATCTATCTCAAGATCAAGTGTTGTAGCCGGACATTAGTACTCTAATGGAAGTTAATTTTGCAACAGTGGAAAAAATATCACTAAAGTCAACTCCTTCGAATTGGAAATATCCTTTCACTACCAATTAAGCTTTGAATTTCTTGACCTGACCTGTTGCGTTCAACTTTTTCATGAATACCCACTTGCTACCAAATTTTTTTCTTCCACTAGGTAATTCAACCAATTTCCATGTCTCATTCTTGTACAAGAATTCCATTTCTTCGACCATGGATTCCTTCCAAAGTTTACCCTCTATCAAGTTGATTTCCTCCCTGTCCGACTTGGTCTCCTTGTCAGTGGAAGATAACACAAAGGCAGAATGAAAATTGGGTGGACTATATATTTCATCTTGTTTTCTTACTCATTCAAACCTCCTTACAACCAAAGTTGATTGTTCCACCTCTTCATCTGATTCAGTTGACTCATATAAATCATCTTCTTTGTTCTTCAAATCAAACACCAATTTCTTTGATTCTTTCTCCATTTGAACCTCTTAAGACTTGTAAGTTCCACTGACTTCCCTGAAGACCACTTCTCGATTGTACACTATTTTCCTCAATGTAGGATCCTAGAGCTTATATCATTTCATTCCATCCTTGTACCCAATGAAAATACACTTGATTGCCTTTGTGTCCAACTTGTTCCTCTTTTCATTGGGAACATACACAAATGCATCACAACCAAATACTTTGAGATGTGAAAGTGAAGGATTCTTACCGAACCATACCTCATGTGGAGTTGAGTTGACTAGTGTTGATGAATGAGACCTATTTACCAAATACTTTGTCATGTCAACTGCCTCTACCTAGAATTCTTGTGTGAACCCAACACCACTAAGCATGTTGCTTTCCTTACCCATAAATATCTTGTTCATTCTCTCAGAAGCTCCATTTTTCTATGGGGTATATGGTGTGGTGTTTTGGCGTGTTATACCACACTGCTTGCATAACTGCTCAAAATCCTTTCGACATAATTCACCACCATTGTCATTTCTCGGCATGTTGATCTTCTTATCTGTTTGGTTTTCCATAAGATATTTAAACTCTTTGAATTTATCGAAAACCTTTGATTTCTTCCTCATGAAATATATCCATGTCTTCATGGAAAAATTGTCTAAGAAGGAAACTGTAACAAACACAATATATAAAAATAGATATAAATAAATAATAAAGAATAACAATAATTAATAATTAAATAATGAACATATGTGTTTTATATAAAGGGTATGTCCCTTCATGAAAGGGAACCCCTATATATATATGGCCCTAGCCTTCATTGTAATCATTCATATTATTCTTATTCAATATCAAACATTTGAAAAGACGTGTTTTTATCTAAAGGGCATGTCCCTTCATGAAAGGGAACCCCTGCATGGCTATAAGTGAATATCCTCATTTTTCTTGTTAAGGGGACAAAATTCTACACATAATTGAATATCCTCATTTTTCTTGTGATTTGGAACTAGATTTTCTATCCATGTTGAGTATTTTACGAGGAAAATAACATGGGTATCGAGCATTTTATTCACTTCCTTGAAGATAATGTCTTCTAGAGTAGGGTTAGCCTATATTTTCCATGAACACAATTGACCTATTGTCTGAAAAACATTGATGGTAGTATAATTGAATCTCATAAACACAATTCATCTTAGCAATTTGATAAGTGCAATGTTCCGCAAAATATCAAATTAGGATGGTCAAATCCTTTTACATCTCGACAATTATGCTCAATACTTATAAGTTTGTATCGTATTGTATCATCAACCATATCAACATCAAGAACCAAGAACCAAGAAAAGATATTACATGATAGAACAAGGACGTAAGGCTTTTCCATAAATATGCTTTGAGGAAAAAGCATTTTAAAAAGGGAAGGTAATGTAACAAACATAAATACATATAAATATATATAAATAAATAATAATAGAACAATAATTATTATTAATTAAATAATGAAAAGACATGTCTTATCTAAAGAGCATGTCCCTTGGTGAATATCACCCCTACATGGGCATATATATATGGCCCTGACCTTCATTGTAATCATTCATATTGTTATTATTCAATCTCAAACATTTATATATATAATTTATTGTCCTTGTGGATTTCTTTTTTGTGTTCCAAATATTTTGGATGTGTGTATTATGAACCAAACTGGTTCACTACATAAACATAGTACATGGATCAACCAAGTGAAGGGACTGGTACAGGCCCAAACACATCGCTATGAATCAATTCCATAATCCCTTTTTTTCCCTTGTAGCTCCAGATGGGAATCTATCCTGGTTTTGTTTTCCATATATTCAATGTTCACAAAAAATGACTTCTAAATTACAATTAGGAAAACTTTCGACCATTCCTTTTTTATGCATAGCTCGAAGTCATTTTTCACCAATGTGTCCAATCCTTTGGTTCCATAACATGATTGGGTCGAATTGATAAAGAAAATTTGAGTTGGTGTGTATCGACTTAGCTTGAGTTGAGTCGAGTCGATTTGAATTCAGGAACAACAATGTTGTTGCATATAGTCGAGTTGACATTCCCTAAAAACTTGTATAGGGTTCTAATATGAACTTATTTTATTAAGACCATCACACCCATAACCATTTTGTACATATCCTTCTAAAATAATTTTTTCACACTTGCATCACTCATTTTGCTGACACATATCAGGTTTCTTTCCAAACCTAGAGTATGTAGCACACCTGGAAGGGTTCCATTCCTCCCCTCCTATGGTGTTAGTCAGACTCTTCCTCATCCAATAATTTTAGTTGTCGATTCGTCCCCTAAGAACACATCTTCCCATTCATATCTCTCATATTCACAAAACCATTCTCTATGAGGTTTCATATGAAAGGATGCTCCTAAGTCAATCAACCAAACATCCTAATCTGACTATGTATTAGTCAATTCCAGATACACACCACCTCCTTTAACCGAAGTAGTCTTTCTCTCAGTCAAGTACTTCTTGTTATATCCTATACTAACTTATGTTTCCTTTGACTTGAAATATCTCTTGTAATGCCCATCTCTACCATATTTATAGCATCATCTCATAGAATGGACTGGGGATTTAGATCTACCCTTTGACTTAGTGTTATGAGGAAAATATCTATATTGCACGGGGTAAACCACAACAGACGGAATGACTGCATAAATCAACTCTAATCCTAAGTATGTTATATAAATGAAATGATAACAAGACAAGATCAAGAGCCTACCTAGTCTGAATGTTTGATGAATACCATCGTTGAGCACACAACTCAAAGATTCATACCTTCAACTTGTCCTGAACAACAAAGATATGCAAGCATATGGTGATAATATATAATTTTAGCATACAAAATAGCATAATCCATTAACATACATGAAAAATACGCCCATGGAATAATAATTCAAATATTTGCAAGATATCAATTGGACGAGAAAAGAGTATTTCTATTGAAATAATCAACAGAAGTATACAAGTGACAAAATTCTATGTCATCATGTCTCGGAACTGAGAAACTAAGTCCCTTCTAGCTGGGCCTCCACCACTTCAATCCTCCACCAAAGGAAATCTCATATAAAGGAGACAACGAGGTTCTCCATCAAAGAAGGAAGATCTTGGGGGTTTAACAATGAGTTCAGACTTTAAAGGATAAAGGGATGCAGACTCAATATGAAGTGGAAATTTCTCCAGAGTGTCTTTTCTCTCAAAAGTTGAATTATCTCCTTCCACAGCTTGGATATGGCTCAATTTATAACCTTCAAGTGGAATTGAAGGGTCGATTCAAAAAATTTCCAGTATATGGAAGTTCAAGGATCATGGATCTCATGACGTGACATGGAAACCCGACACAATTTTTAATTTTGAGCACCAAACCCATTGTACGCGGGTTGTAGTGGTGCCCTATGTATATGCATGATGTCTAACTGGTAGGGCGCGTATATGTGGGAAAATATGATTTTTTGGCTTTGGAAGGTACAACAAGGGACTTCAAGTCTGCATAGGGAAATGGAAAGGCCATCCAAGCAAGTTGCATGGGGTGAGGAAAAAATTGCTATAACACTTAGAATTTCTACTGGAGAATTTTTCTTTATCTTTTTCAATCGGTCGATGTCTAACCATCAAGGCATATTTGGTCAATTGTTCCATGTTCTTTCATCTCATTTCTTCTAACAAAGAGATGCAACCATGTTTTCTAGCACTAGTGTGGTAGAATTATTTTCTATATCCACAACTAAGCTATCCCAGGAGCCTGGGAAAAAACATAATAGGATAATGCATTTATCCTCCTGAGTGATTTTAATATCCATAGACAATAACTAACTTATTACAATATTGAATGCATTTAGATGCTCTGTTACCAAGATCCCATTACTCATCCTTAGAGGACAAAACTTCTTTCTAAGGAACAACTTGTTTACCAGGTATTTTGACTGGTAGAAGCTTCCCAACTTGTCCCACAATTTATTTTCTGAGTCTTCACCTGATACATTCAACAACATAAAATATGCAAGACAAAGTAAAATCACACTCCTTCCCTTCTTTCGATTTTCTCCCATTCTTCCCTCGACATACCCATCGAAATGGTACATGGGCTTACAATTTCCCATTGTTCTTGATCTAAAAGTAGATATTCAATTTTAAACTTCCAAAGCTCAAAATTTTGGCCATTGAATTTTTCGATCTCTATCCTCAAACCGCTTGTCATTCTTTCAAGAACAACTTTAAAGATCTCTGACTTAAAACTCCCACTCAACCTAGGTTTAGCTCAGATCCAAGATTTCCTCACCTTTGCTCTGATACTTATTATATAGAGAAACATGCTGGATTTGATACCAAATGATGAGAAATAAAGACTCACACTAAATGAACTAGGAAAGAGAAGACATATTTAATCAAGAAAATAAATGACAAACACAATACATAAAGATTTTACCTTGGAAACCAAAAACTAGGAAAACCACCATTCCTTGAGAATCTTTCTCTTTGTTGTCTTATTCATTTAATGAATAAAGAGTTACATGACTAACCTTGGTCTACACCTAAGACACAATCACCATCATACTCTCTTTCTTTACACCAGAAAAACCTTGCAACCAATTCAACTTACATATACATGACCAACAATAATTCTCATGAACATCAACTTAATAAAATTATAACATGCCTTGTTTATAGGATTTACAACATGAAAAACCTTAAATAATGGTGCACCAAAAAAATTACGTATCCACACATATGATTGGTTGTAATCATGTGAATGTCGAGATTCTGTTATAGTCGACTTCAGTTGGTTTACTAGTCGACTACCAATCGACATCTAGCTGGTTTTCAATCGGTTACCACTCGACCTCCTGGCACCCAATTCGAATTTGAATTTATTTTCGATCACTTCGACTTAACTCATAAGTTGACTTATCCCCAGTTGATCCACCTTGGATAGACATTCAAATGACTCTTCTTTCATTGCAAATAATATAACAACCCAACACCTACAACCAGTTATAAGATTATTTCCATGTCTAATAGGGGAAAATAATCCTTCACACTTTCCTTGTTAAGGGGACAAAATTCTACACATAAGTGAATATCCTCATTTTTCTTGTGATTTGGAACTAGATTTTCTATCCATGTTGAGTATTTTACGAGGAAAATAACATGGGTATCGAGCATTTTATTCACTTCCTTGAAGATAGTGTCTTCTAGAGTAGGGTTAACCTATATTTTTCTTTGATAGGTATGGTGTTTTCCTTTATTGGAATCATGTGATAAATTATCGTTGGGTCAAAACCATGAAAAAAAACCATATGACCATGCAAAGATGTCTCTAAATTCATGGAAGAAAGTAGTGAAATCTTACTTCTCTAACTTATAATAATTAGTTCATATATGCAATGTTTTTGGTTCATTTTCAAAGCCAATATTGATAGGGATGGTATCTCCTACCTTCATCCTTGAAGACTCATGAGTAGATTGACTTTTTCTCTTAGCATCTCTTGGATAAAAGGTTCCTTACAAGGGTATTGGACCCTTAGGAAATCTATTTTCCTGAAGATAAATGACTAAAATGTTTTCTTCTTGTTCATTAAAAAAATGGCATAAATTCCTTCATCGTCAAGGAATATTGGCCAAGATTCAATATTATCATGGATGTGAGGTCAATACAATGAAATGGAAACCTACTCTAGGTGATCTAACAACAATTTCCTATTAGGTATAAAAATATATGCAACTATTTTATCAACTATGGAATTTAGTTCCCCTACATATGTGAGTCAGATAGATGGATAAGAAGTTCTTAATTTGGCTCCAAACTAGTTGTTTGTAACACTTTATAAATTTATGGGATGGGGTATAAATTCTCTTAATCATATTAATGATCAACCCAGAATCATAAAAAATAATCAGGTGCCTACATCCTTAGTTAGCATCTTTCTCTTCAACGGTATTGTTAGTACAAGGAAAATTATGCCTAAAAAGAAAAATGAAGAATTTTACCTATATGATAATATATTACAATCGTGGTGCCACTACCTTCACCAGATGAGGCATCGTCAAAATGCATATGCCACAATCGGTCATCAAAATAAACAACAGATTCAAGAGGGAATACAGTTTCCTTGTTAGAAAAGACAGTTTAAATCGAGGTCAATATCTACAAAATTCTTGTTGGGCTATGGGAGACTTTATATGTAATGGGAGATCCTTACTTATCAATAGACAATTAAATTCTTAGGACCCCTTAGGGTAATCATGTGTATAACATCCATTGATAATTACCCACTAGTTAAGGCATTCCAATCACATCCAAGGATGATTGAGTAATTGGTCATGCCCATATCCATCACATGAATGTTATATTTTTTGCATACTTTTGGACGAGAGAAAAGGACCAAGTTCACATCTTTGATTTCTTTGGTAGTATCATGTTGTTTCTTTTTGAAACCCAACATGATTTGGGGGTTTTCATTAGTATAGGAAAAAACAAGTTGTTTCGTTATCATTTTAGACATTAGAAACCTTGCATACCTTGTTTCGCAAGGGAAAAAAAAGTTGTTTCGCAAGGGGAGAAACCTTGCATACCAATCTCATTCCAATATTCTTGAGAATATTTCAGAATCAACTATGTTATCCAACTTATCAACCAAATAAACAACAATATTTAGAAGCTACTTAGGAATATCAAAGTGATTAACCTTGAATGATAAATTCTAGTTGTAATAAACAAATTAATTTCATCAAATAAACATAAAATCTAGATAAAAGAAATAAAATAAATCAAAATGCAACATAAATGAGTGGAACAAAACAACAAAATGTAAGCACACAAGTGTTATGAATGTAGGGGAAATCTCCCTAGTATGGTTGCTAGATCATGTTGATGGCACAAATTGACTTTACAATATCGACATCTCAACCTTCCATGAGGCTAACTCAGGAAGAGGTGGGAAGTATCACCTTGGTTTGAAGCCCCTAATTAACACTCAATGAATCATGTACCTTCATGATGAATCCCACAAGGATAAAATAGTAGAAGGGAACCATGTATCAAGTGTCAGTTGGCAAGGGCCAAACATCCTAAAGCTTCTAATCCTTTCTCGTTATCAATTTTTTTTAATGTGTATGAGTTATTTATTTTTTATGCATTTTTGAAAGTGACAAACTTTGCAAAGAAACTAATCTATACTAGTAAGATAAAAATAAAAGAAAATGTACAAGATGTCGAGTTAAAATAACATAAAGAAAAGAAATGTAAGTGCTGAAAAATTAAATATCTAAAATCTAAAATGTGAGACAAGAATGAGTAAAAAATGCTATAGAAATAAAATATGTTGTTCTTTTATGACACATGTATTTTTTTGCTTTATGTATTTTATGATAATAGAAATAAATACAAGGAAATGAAATTATGAACAAGGCACAACAAGATAGGAAACAAATGGGCCAATAATCAATCTTTCTTCATAAATCAAAATGTTACATACAAGAAGCCCCTATTAGTGAATAGCCTCCTTCAAGCCCCTACTAAGGCTACAACCAAGAGTATTCAAGCCAATCCCAACATTTATGAAACTATACAAAGATAGGCTAAACCAACAGAAAGAATAAGATGTGAGGAATGTAACTGGAATTGAAGATAGAAAATGATAGGCTTGAAGCTTTGTCATTTCTCTCTGCATATGTTTTTGCAGGTCAGTGATAATGCAAATTATTCAACTATTGATACAAAAGAATGGAAGAACAATGTCTAACTTAAGAGCCCAAATTTTTGGTCTCAAAACCCTCTTCTTCTGTCACTTGTAAATAAATACCCTGCCATCAATAGAGGATTGTTAGGTTTGAAAATAGAACTAAAAGATGGAAGTTAGTAGAAAAGAACATAATCAATCTTTGGCTCTTAGAATACCTAAAACAAGAAGAATCATGTCCTTTTTTCTAGCATCTTCATCCTTTTTTATAATATTGATTGGGTAGTTGGTAGTTGGGACTACCTTTTTCATTTTGTTTTTATTTCCAAAAAATAATTAATGAAATACTTTAGAATAAAGTGACCAAAGAATCATAAAGTAATGTGTTTCATTTAAAATAAAGGACTCATTTCAAAAACACAAAGTGTTACTATAAAGTGACCCGGGATGATAGAGGAAAAATATGACAAAATGATGGGGGGATATCATCTTTCCAATATAAAGCATAGCATAGATCCCAACTAGGATCAAAATCATGGCTCATCATAACCCTTATGCTTCTCAAGAAAACATCCCGTATATCTCGTTAGCCAATAGACACATTTATCTCACAGCTTATGCCCCCTTAATGTAAGAAAATAAATTATGTACTTAAAAATCATTATATATATGCAACCACAAGCCATAAAAATGTATAAGATATTGCTACATTACATCACAACTAATCAAAATGAATGTGCTTCAAAATGCCAAAAATGTCTATATATCCAAAATATATTATCCATTTTCCAAAAGAAACCATTGTTCAGTAAATACAATCCAAAGTCCATCCAAAACAAGAGCAATACATTAGTATAGTGGAAGAGATGTAGGAGGACCAGAACAAGAGGTGGATGGATGGGAAGAAGGTTGCACTAAGGGTTAAACCTCGGGATGCATTCCTTTGAAGGTGATGACCATCCTCGCACTAGGACATGTGATAGGAACAATTAGGGAAATTGATTTGGTGAGGTAGGACTAGTAACAACAAATGAAGAGGCCATAATATATAGAGTATACATAACAATAAGGGATACAACAAGGTTTGGGGAACCCTAAGGAGGCATGGTGAACACTTGAATTTTTACTAGTTGTTTCCCTTTGTTGGAGAGGGGTGGCTATCTTGTTGGGGCTTGTGGATGAATATGAGTGTTAGGAGAAACAAAAGACTCATCATTTGAAGAGACAATAACATAATAATTTGGGATATCCTGCTCAGTATTTAGGGCCTCCAATCCCCTGATACTGACAAAGGGGGGATTCAGATGTGCTTTTATACAATCATTCGTGATCATATCCATTAACCATACCTCAAGAAAAGGTGATGTGCATATGCAACAAGACAAGTGTTATCAATAGTGATCCAACATATGTGTATAATAACCATTAGACAACACACAAGAACTTGTAGTTAGTAGCAATGAAGATAAATGAATCACCCATTGTGCCACCCCTTAAGAAATCTTAGCATTCATTTTCATTGCCCTCCTTATGACTCTCAATGTCATTAAGGGATGGGACCCCCTCCTCATATGTCAATTTATCCAAGGTTTTGTAAGAATGAGATCAAACTCTAAAGTTTTAAGTAGAGGGGTTTCACAGCTTGATATTAATCACAACACTTTATGATTAGATTATGTTGCTCCATAAATTGGGTCAACACAATCAAACTTATCCCCTTTCTAAGATTTTAGAATAAATCATTCTCTATTCTACATTTAAATTAAAAATAATAACGTTCACGTATATTTTACATAAATCAACATGTAAATATTCAAATTGTTTGAACCCATTTTCCACTTAACCCATTCAAAAAAATTACTTTATAATATAATATTGTTGCTTGTTAAGAAGTAGCTAAGCAATTTTATGAGTAGTTTTCCATGGCAAGGAATGCATAGATCATAATCATCTATCTCAAATCAAATATGACATGGACAAATGCACATTCCAATGAAAAGGATAGTAGATCTATCTTGACACATATATCATGTGTGAGATGAGGGGAAATAACACTTCACAAGGAAAATGGAATCAAAATATTCATCAAATTTGTTTTACAAAGCATAATTTTCTTCAGATTGAGTTTTTCAAATTACATTACATCATACATCAAGTTTCAACTGCTTTAGAAGCTCTTCTCTTTCAAAACAATGTGGCCAAGAGAAAGGAAGGAGAGTGTAATTCAAATTTTTGATGATGGGTGGAGTGTTCACTCGATACATTGGGACATCTCAAAACTCAAACATAGTGCAATTCCAAAAAATCTAATCATAAATAAAAAAAAATATGTTCAATGTGTCATATTTGCACTATACAGAAAATTAATCAAATTTCATAGTTTTGTTGAATTTTCCAGCAACAAATGCCAATATGACTTAATCTTGCCACTATGTTTTTTGGGATAATTTTTTGGGTTTATGGGTCAATAGATATCAAAGACATGAGGTATATTATCAAAAACAATGAAAAACATGTTGATCGTACCCTATTCGTACTATACTAAAAAATCACCATATTTTGTACCACTACCAAATTTCTATATACCAAAAGTCAATACGATTGAATCTTGCTACCATGCCATTAACATTCATCTAAGAAAACAAATTTTAAAAATGGCTTTGAAATGATATATATAGAAAAAATAAGTTAGAATGTGACACCCTTATTCGACTTACCAAATCAAGGAATCTGAAAACAAGTTTTTAATTAAAAAAAAAGTTAACATAAAACTTCATCTTACCTCCCATGAATGCTTACCAACTTGGGAGACAAAATCCCTTTATATTTGGTAGAAACTAGCATAGCATCCACATACATTTGGTGAAGAGTATTCCATGCATATTCTAATGCCCAAGACACTTTTTATCATGGTGAACTTGGTTGATTTATACTTGTGTATTCCAATACAAACTTTAAATGCCATGAACATATTCAACACAATCAATTGATTTTTAATTTTTCCAAGAACCACCTGATCGTAGTCAAATACGTTGATAAATTTATCATTGTTGGGAAAATCCCATTCTTAGCTAAAAATTCATAATGAGTTTAGTTTAGGTGATACAAACAAGCATGTCTTTCTACTACTATATTTGGCAAAAAGCATGATTTAGCTTAAGGTATGACAAGATATTTTGATTGCTTCTAGTGGAGGTATAGGACTAAGGCTAGATGTTATTAAAAAGCACATGTTTCGTTGGAGGTAGCCTCATCAATGACCACATGGGACACTAGCTTTATTGCATATACTATCTTGGTTGAACCCACCTTTTTGGTCCTGGAGTGTGACCTAAAACCACTTTTCATTGGCTAAGATCTTGTCTTCCTCGAATGTGAGAAAATAGGTTAATGACCCAGGACCTAGAGGCATCTGGTAGGAGTGGAAGTTCCCCCCCTTATGGACCACCTATTTGTTATTTTAGGTGGTCAGGTTTTGTCTGCACATGATGATGTTGCTACACGTCAAGGTCTTGAGATTGTATTAATCAAGGCTATACCTATAGCCATAAATATTGTAGGATTTTTCTTGCTTTGGAAAAATAAGGCTAATTATAAGAAGTGTTAAATTTATGCTTTGGCAAGGATAGTAGTATATCTATGTGAGGTATTATAACATTGATTGAATTGTACCATTGAGATTTGTACATAATATTGATGTTATAGGGTGTGTCATATATGAAACATGGCCTCATCCATATGTAGGGAATGTGGCATCATATAAATATTAAGCAACTTCAGACCCCGATGAATGAAATTTAGCCTGGGTCTTATCTAAACCTTGAATTTTTCCCTCATGAATAACTAGCATACCACCAAAGCAAGGAAAAGGGAATGCTGGAAAAACTTGGGTAACAAATGTTTTTATGACCATTAAATAAAAATGAAGGAAAGTTTTAAAGACTTGACAAACAAAGAACATCAATGTTGACATCACCAACCTCTAGTGCCTCAAAATTCACCAATAGAGTTGGAAACATCCCTAGTGTCTTTGTTGTTGAAAATTTCTTGTCTATTGGAGAATTAAAGGTAGACAATTTTACCCCTACCTAAGTTGGTTCACATGATCAAGCATAATATGAAACCATTGAAATGGCTTGATTCAAATCAACCTCTAAGGCATCAAAACTATAATCAAGACTAAGATAAATAATTACACTCTGTTAATAGAGATTTGAAGGTAGATTGTTTCACCCCATACCTGAGCTAGCTCAGATGATGAATCATAATATGAAACCAATGAAATGGCTTGATTCAAATACACCTCTAAGGCATCACAACTATAATCAAAATTAAGAGAAATTATTATTGTTTAGGAAAATATTCCTATATGTCATGAGAAAATGCAATTTCCAAGAAAAAATATCAAGGACAAATATTGCACATGTTTTTCGTTAAAACTCACATGGATATTACACATTTTTTCATAATTCACTTTGTCAGAGCTTGATTATGTCGGTTTTAACGACTCATTATAGATCCCTAAACAAGATCAAAGTCAAGAATCAGTATCTAATCCTCTATATTGGTGTTCTTCTCAAGCGGACCAAGTGTGCCATGTTCTTAGTAACATTGATATGAAGTTAGGGTATCACCAGGTGCCAATGGAGTAAAATGATGTGTGGAAGATAGCCTTGGAGTCTAAATAAGGTATGTTTGAGTGGTTGGCCATGCCTTTCAATTTGACAAATGCTGCAACAATCTTCATGAGGATAATGGATAATAGGTTATGTCCATTCACTAATTATTTTGAGATTGTATATTTGTATGATATCCTCATC
Organism: Picea glauca; assembly: GCA_000966675.3. Taxonomy (NCBI): domain Eukaryota; kingdom Viridiplantae; phylum Streptophyta; class Pinopsida; order Pinales; family Pinaceae; genus Picea; species Picea glauca. The sequence goes on along the minus strand of JZKD02S2255750.1, from coordinate 9,617 downwards.
TTCAATAGAACCTGGGAGGAGCATCTGAAGCACATTTGATAAGCTTTGAGCACCTTGTGAAAACACGAGTTGTATGCCAATTCGAAAAAATTCTCATTCAACAAAAGATAATTCAATATCTAAGATACATCATGGATGAACATGGAGTGGATGTGGATCCAACCAAGATCCAATTCATTCACTATTGGCTAGTCTCGAAGACACTAACAAAGACTAGCACCTTCTTTGGCATCACCAACTTCTACCACAGTTTCATGTTGACAATCTCTCATATCACTTGGCCCCTTAGCCAAGTGACCAAGAGTGGAGCCAAGTCCAAGTTTGTTTGGGTCAAGGTATAACATAAATAATTCGAGGATCTTAAATTCCAAATCTACTTAGCACCAGACCTCATTATACCAAACCTACAATAGTCATTCAAAATTGTGACAGATGCTCCATATGGACAGATGCTTCATATGGCATGTTGGTGTAGACTCCATTTAAAATGGAGATGTGGTGGTATATCAAAGTGAGACAGTCTCTAAGGTGGTTTGCATATACCCCACCTATGATAAGGACATGCCAAGGAAATGATCATCCACATTGACCGCAAGCCCCTACAATTCATGCAAATGTAGGGATTGTTTATGGAGTATTTTGGATTCACTGCCTATTTATTTTTTTGTATATGGCCCATTACCCTTAGTTTGGGTATTTGCTATAAAACATTAAATGCTTGGTATTTTTTTGGATATTCATGTTATTGTCCATCATGTTTTTTACCTAGTACATTTTTTTTGGATATTGGATCATGTTTTGTGTCGTCGTCCAAGTAAAAATGAGATTAAATCATACATCGTTAAATAAGATTATAACTATGAACGAAAAGATCAAAATCTTTATATATTAAATAATAAAATCATAATTTAACTAAACATTAAATGGAAGAATAAACAATATTTTATAAGATGTATTTATTCCATACCTTATTTCATAATTTAGATTTCTCTATATATCTTGTTTAGTATTTTAGATAAGCTTTCACAAACCACTCAACGCATTTTTGTTATTTGATTTTGATTAAGGCTTTATGCAATTTTTCTAAATGCACATGGAAAATAAAAAAACCCAACCACATATTGATAACACATTGGTTCCAAATCTAAAATCTAGATATGACAATCAACTCAAATTTATTTCCAAGCAAATGATTGGAATGTGTTTAGTAATAAATGTTGCCTCTTGAAGCTTTGGCTGCCATGTAGTGTTCCCAGTATGTGTGATGGTAGAAAATCTCACACACACACTTTTGCATTTCCTAAGAGAAAGTCATATAATAACTGATCATGGATTTATATGCAGCAACGAATCAACATATCATATACTCATCTATGTGAGTTTATGTATGAGGATAGTTTAATTTAGTAAAATTATATAATACCACACATAGGTACTCTTCTATAACCTCATGTCTAGATACCAATACTATACATTAGGTGGGGTGGAACATGTTTCAGAATTCTTTAAATGATAGCATTGTAGATGGGGCAGAACATGTCTCGAAATTATTCCCGTTTGATTAATCGTAACAATATTTATATCTCATTAAAATAACTTGTTTAATGACCTCATGGAAGGCCACATGTTTGAGCAGGGATTTTCTGTCTAAAATGTTTAAGGCATGGTTTCCAAATATTATGAAAGCCGTCATTCTAGACAAAGTTAATGAATGCCTCAAATCCATTATAAAGACAAAATTAGACAAACAAAAAGAGAATCTATCAGTAGGGAAACACTTACAAATTCAATGAAATATTGGTTGTGATTAGCTCCAGCATTCATTTTTATGTTGACAATTTACCAAATGGCTTTCCAAGTTCAATACTTTTCTTTTCAGTACATTTTGAGAGAAAATCCTAAGGTGTATAACCTTGGAATGTCGTTGAGTATAATGAAAATGTGATTGTCCAGCTATGGAAGCCATTTTTTCCTTGAATTGCTCCTACAATCACAATTTGCAATCTTGCCCTACTTCTTGGCTTAGACTAAGAGAGAAGAACAATTTATAAGTTTTATTGAGAAGGTAATTCATCAAGACCTGCAAATGTAATTCAATTTCAACTCCATAGGACTCTAGACTTGACTTAGAAATTTCTTTGGAATGGAAAATAATTGATATCAAGTGCTCTATTCATCTTCATAGTGTTCTAATAGGATCATTCTCTTCCTTATGTAATATTTTGAGTTGCTTCTTTTGCTAATTATTGTAAATTTTTCCTTCATATGTGGTATGATGATTAGCGTTGAATAGAAATGTCAAGAGATTGGTTGGAAAGGGGGAAAATGACCCAAATTTAAGCAGTGATTGCATTATAGCCTTGAATAATGATGTACACTATTATGATGGCTCATTTTTCTTGGCGACTAGAGCGTGTGTGCACGTCAATAAATCTCACAATTTGTAGTATAAATGCTAGGTGCCAGAGTTGTGTAAACAATAGGTTAATTATGTGGTATATAGGCAACAATTGTGTAGGATGTGGAGGGCGTCATTGCTCTAGTAAGGACATACCTTCACCCTAATTGAGAAAAACTTTGAGGAAGCAAAGGCATGTAGTGGGTGTGTTGGTAATGCCTCAATCTAACAAGGACAAGGAAACATACCCATGGTGTTTGCATATTCCATTGGTCTTCCTAAACCACTCTCATGTGAAGTGTACCACTTGGTTGTGATGAGTGAGTGTAAAAAACCTATTGGTTAGATGTTTATCTTATCCAATTTCATATTCCCATCATGTCCCACTGACAAACAAATATATAAAGTTGATGCATCTACATGCAATGGCTATTACAGATTCCATCGATTCTACCTCATCCAGAATTGCACTTTGCTTGAACATTTTTCTCTACATATTTTATCTACTCAATTAACAACAAAAACATAATATAGAAGGTTAGCATACACAAATATATATCCAAAGAGGATCAGATCGAATGGGGAGGCCCTAACCTACACTATCAAGTGGCAGTGGAACAATACATGGAAAACACAACATGACAGGTTATTAAACACATATATGAAATCATTGTCAAGTACAAGGGAGAGATATTCAAACAAGAGGAGGCCCAACATAGGTAAATAAACAATATATATGTCAAAACAATGTAACAAAACTGCCAAGAGAACCAACCTATGTAGGTAGTGTTCGGACTTCACATGTCAATGGTGTGTTGGGTACATCGAGACAAAAAAATCCAATACGTGTCATGTTTTTAATAGGCTAGGAACAAACAACAAAGGGTTGAGGGGAGTCCCCCTAAAAAATTACTTTGGCGTAATTAATCCTTGTTATGTACATGAGATTGTAGTTATCTGGAATTTCACTTTATTTGGGACAAAGTACTAGATTGAAGGTTTGATTTTTGGTTCCTTGTCCATAATTATTCAATGGTATAAACATTTATTCTTACTTATAAGAAAACTTATCATTAATTATATTGTTGAATTGATCTATACATGGTTATCAACTTTATGGTGCATCCACATAACTATCCTATCACACACACTAACCACAAACATACATGTATTATTAAATCGTGCACTACTCAGATGTACGATGAACTCATTTATTTAAAGAGTGTAGAAGTGTATTTCACAAAAGCTCAATGCATAAATATTCATGATCATTATTTTAAAAATCCAAAAGGGGACAATAGCCATTTTAATCATGCAATTTATTGATATGAACAATTTCTAAAATGGGGATTATGTCAATAGGGTTTGTCAGCATTGAAACAACATGTTGTTAATGTCCCCACCAAAGTTTATGTTTTTCTAATTATATGTTTGTTCATTATGGATCACTTGTGATAGTGTTTGTGTAAGTCGTGAGCAACTTAATAGAGTAGATATTCTGCTCATGGCCTCTAAGCGAAAAGTTTCTAATTTGAATGTTGTAAGTTATCTATATTCTTTATGATACTCTTAAATTCGGGAAGGAAAACTGGGCACATTAAGGTAAGATGGAACTAATAAAAAACAAGAGGAGGATCACCCTATGATCAATTTGTGAACGGATAGTTTAAAGTAGGGGAGAAAAGGTTCTAGTGTCATGTGGCCCTCCTCCATGTTAAACTATATTATTTTACTATATAGTCATCATGCTAAGTTTCTATCAATAAGTGGTTGACATTTTTTACACCATTGCACTAGTTGTACTTATTGGTCATCGTTGTCATATGATCAATGTGTTTCTTTGACAACCCTATTGTCATGAGGTGGCCCTTAGAGGCCTAACTCGCCCATAATAAGGATTAATGAATCATTATTATGGCTACCTCTAAGACCAAGGTTGATTTTACTAGCATCCAAATGACTAAACACTCAAGGGGGAAGCGATTGTAACTTTGGTTCCACCATAAGTGCCAAAGAATTTTGTCCCAAAATTACATCATCATGTAATGAAATACCATCAAATAAGAATCCTATGGATATTTCTTTGCATGAATATATTAGTGTTTGTAATAATTTCAAATGGCACAAATTGTTTGGGTATTTTGTGAGCTAGAATCCATATAAGTCCAAAATGAAATCTAGGAGGTACACGGTTGGTTCTTACTACTAGGAAACATGTGATTAACAAAGGTTTTTGTGGATGTGTTATTTAGAGTTTCACATTCCATAGGTTGTTATGGAGGCTTAGGCGGAGGTAGCAAGTGGATGTTTTTGTATATTAAAGCTTTGGTACACCACATGGTTATAATCACATCAATGCTCTTCATAGAGAAAAACACATGGGCTCCCTAAGACACCAAAAAAGAATTCACAAAAAAGGTGTCTTCAATAGGATGATACTCTCATTGGACACCAGCACAAGTGATGTCTATTTTCATAATAGAGTGGTCCATGCCTAAACATTTATAGGGTGCATTATACACAATACTCCACATTAACTAAAGTGCACCAGTTATACTATTAATTGTTTCGATCTAATAATTTTCATATTTTGAGGTCTTAAAAGGTGCACCCATTCTTGCACAATACATCATAATACTTTTCATAATGTGTGTTGGGCTTGTGTGTGTATGTGTCTATATATACTCACTTACTTATTGACTCAGTGCACCTGATGTTGCAGTGCATCGGTCCATTGATTAGATAGCTGAATTTTGTTATCTATAAAAAAAATTAAAAAGCATTATATAAAACTTTTCCTAAAGCATTTTTTTTATTATCAAAGCTTCGTTTTCTCACTTATAACACTAATGTGCCTTCTCTAATATAACCATTCCCTCTACCCTACTTTTGACTAATGTTTATCCCACATTCTTGCACATTATATGAGGGAGTAGGGTTTTGAAAACTTCCCAGAAAACCCCTAATCCAAATTTGTTATGTATTCAAGGCCATGGAGTCCCAACAACAAGTTGAAACAACCCTATCGTTTAGTTACGACATCAAGCCTCACGTAACAAGTGCATTATTTTTTTAATTTTTTTTTAATTTTTTAATTTTTTTTTTTTTTTTAGTTGTGTGTGTGTGTAGGAAGGTAAACATGACATTACTCAACAAATCAACACGAAGGCGAACACCACACAAGCAAATCACATAACAACAACATGATGGCCTAACAAGATTAAGAATGACTACCCGCCCGTCCTACCCTGCAATGGTTAGGACCTCCAGGATACATAAGCAACGCTCAAGTCCAGGTTCCCATCGATTTTGACCATTTAAGGTCTCAGGGTTGGCAACTGTTCTGAGGAACAAGGAGGTGTCTACATCCCACCCGATTCAAGAATACCAAGCCTACTAAGCTAAGGACAATCATCCTAACAACCCAACAATAATTAGACAACTAGCTAGAACCCTTACAATGAGCAACCAAGCACTTTAAATATTTATAAAACCAAGTACAAACGTTAATTAAAATAACAACAACACCCTCAATGGGAAGCGCAAGCTAAAACGACTTCGTCATGTACCCAATCATTAATCAAGGCTAGAAGGTCAAGATCTATGATTTAAATTGGCGTTAATTACAGACCAAATAACCAGTCAAAAATTCATTAGTCAAAGAGTTACCAACTGAACTTAACATGAATTGCGACTCAATTTAGCGAGTCTGAGTTACCAATTAGGAGATATCTATACATCCAACTAAAATCAATTACATATCTAAATTAGCAAGTCTAAAATTTGCAATCTAGTCGTCACTCACCATACTAATTTTAATAATTATTACAACCTAAATGGACACTTCTAAATTAATCTGAATTCCCATCCACTAGCCATAAACTCGAATAACAACATTAACATTCTTAAGGTGGAAAGCTACCATTAGCACTTTAANTGTAGTCTACAATGGTCAGTCTTTAGTTCAAATTTCCATCCAACAAGGTAGTGTCTCCAAACCTTTAAGGCATATACGATGGCTAATAACTCCAAATTGTGCATCATGTAGTTCTCCTCATGCCTTCTCAGTTTCCTCGAAATGTAAGCAATCACTCGTCCGTCTTGCAACAAGACTCCGCCTAAGCCTTCCTTGGATGCGTCATTGCATACCAAGAAGTCTGCATCCAAGTCTGAGACCTTTAGTATCGGTGTTGTTTTCAACATCTTCTTGAGCCTCTGAAATGATTCCACGCATTTCTCAGTCCAAACAAACTTCTTGTGTTTCTTCTGCAATTCTGTGATCGGATTTGCTATCTTTGAAAACCCCTTGATGAACCGTTGATAGTATCCTGCTAAACCCATGAATCTACACACTTCCATGGAATTCGTCAGCGCAAGCCATTCCATAATAGCCTCGACCTTGGCTGGATCCATGGCGATGCCTTCGCCAGAGATGACATGCCCTAAGTAGTGAATCTTCGATTGATAAAATGAGAATTTGGACAACTTCCCATATAATGTGTGCTCTCACAAACACTGTAGTACCAAGCGCAAGTGCTCATCATGCTCCTCCATCGTTCGAGAGTAAATCAAAATATCGTCAATGAACACTTGGATGAACTTGTCCAAGTACTCGTGGAACACCCTGTTCATCAAACTCATAAATACCCCTGGGGCATTTGTCAGTCCAAACGGTAAAATAGTAAAATCATAATGTCCAAACCTTGTCTTAAAGGTAGTCTTAGGAACTTCATCCTCCTTGATCTGTAACTGGTGATACCCTGATCGCAAATCGATCGTGGAGAACACCGTCGCACCCTTCATTTGATCGAACAGATCATCAATTCTCGGCAATGGATACTGATTCTTGATCGTGGCCTTATTTAGTTGACGGTAGTCAATACAAAGCCTCCACGATCTGTCCTTCTTTTGTATGAAAATAATAGGTGCACCCCACGGTGACACACTAGGACGTATCAGTCTCAGGTCCAGCAACTCCTTCAGTTGCATTTTCAACTCTTGTAACTCCAGGGTCAACATCCGATAAGGCATTCTTGCTATCAGTTCAGTCCCCAGTTTTAGGTCTATCGTAAACTCCAATTCCCTCTCTGACGGCATCCCAGGTAACTCCTCTGGAAATATGTTTGCAAACTCTTTCACCACCAGAAGGTGTTCTAGACATTTCGCTTCTTGTTTAACTCAAGGATCACATAAAGCTTGCACCCTTTGCGCATACTCTTTTGTAGTTGTAAGGAAGAGATGAGCCTCAAGGAAACTCCTTGGTTCCATCCTACAATCACACATCTTTGTCCCTCATCATTGACCAAGCTCAATCATTTTGTCTTACAGTTGAGTATCGCCTCATGCGATTCCAACCAGTCATAAGATCCTAAGATCGTGACGTATAGGTTGGCCCTGGTGACAAACTCTCCCAGGTTAAGGATACATCCCGTAACCTTTCCTCCAACCTTTTGTTTGGCTTCTGAAGCCATCTCCATGAATCTAAACTCATCCTGTTCGACTGCCTTTACCTTACTCCTTTTTAGCACTGCACCAGAAATGAAACTCTCGGTAGCATCGGGATCTATCCAAATACTAAGGGTCTGGTCAGTGACAATACCTGTCATCTCGAGCACAGTCGACTGGTGCTCTACCTGGCGGTTATTCACTGTTGCATGAATCCAATGGGCCTTGCCCATATCTCCCATGGTCGTGGGTTTGGCTGATCCGGACGCTCTAGTCCTCTCCACAGGGAAGTCACACTGGTAATGTGGCTCCCCACACATTGAACACCCCTTCTTCGGCCCAGTAGTCCTGGTACCCGAAGTAGAATATGATGGCCCACCGACCAGGAACCCTGGTCTGTTCTGCTGAACATGCCTGAACTGCAGCTGTTGCGATCGACATTGTTGCTGATGCTGTGGTCCTCAGTAAGGTGTCCGCTGCTAAGGTGTCGATCACCGAGGTGTAGTGAAAGCGGATCCCCTCTGGAAGCCACGATATCCTGGCATAAGTCTGGCTGGTGTTTAATGTTGCTATGCTCCAGATGAAACCTGCCCTGCTAGTCTCATCGGATTCCTGGTCGAAACCCCACTGATAAGCTCCTCCTCTGCTATGAGGGCCTTTTGGACAACATCATGCAAGGTTTGAGGCATCAAAATCCTGACCTTTTCACGTAGGTTGTCGTTAAGGCCGAACACGAACCTGTTGACCTTAAGTTTCTCAGTGTTAAGGTGCGGAGCATACCAGAGCAGCTCCATAAAACAGGTCTCATACTCCGGCACCGTACGGCCTCCCTGTCGTAAGGCGTTGAACTCATTGAGCTGACGCTCAATGAACTCCTCTGAAAGGTACCTCTCTCGGAACCGTTCCTCAAATAGTTCCCATGACACATCTTCGATGGCCACGTTCAACTGCAGTAGGAGCGTCTTCCACCATAGAAGAGCGCTCCCCTTCAGTTGAAAGACTGCCATGAAGACCTTCATGTTGGAGGTATAATCATGAAGTGAAAAGCACATCGCCATATTCTCCAACCATGCCTTGGAGGCTACGCCATCCGGGTCACCAAAGAACTCAGGAAATTTGACCTTCTCAAGTTCACAGTGAATGCTACCAGTACCGACTGGAGCGCGTGGTGGAACCTCAGTGGGCATAGGTGCCAAGGCCTCGTCTCTATCCAAATGGTTGATCAGAGCCTCAAACATGCACTGAAAATATCTCATCATTTCGACTACATCACCAATTTCTATCTGCTCCTGTCTGAGAACCTGCTCATCTCCCTAGGCGTCGTGCCTCCTCCCCTAACACCTCGTCCCCTGCCTCTGCGGTGTCCTCTAACCATGATTACCTGCACGCACACAAGTCAAATTGATCAACAACAGTATAATCAATCATATCAATGAAAGGCGTAGTGATCCCAAGTCGCGGGTTGAACTTGGCTCTGATACCATATGAAACAACCCTATCGTTTAGTTACGACATCAAGCCTCACATAACAAGGGCAATTTTTTATTTTTTTTAGGTGTGTGTGTGTGTGTGTAGGAAGTTAAACATGACATTACTCAACAATGCAAAACGACAATGAACACCACGCAAGAAACTCATGCAACAACAACATGACGACCTAACAAGATTAAGAATGACTACCCGCCCGTCCTACCCTGCAATGGTTAGGACCTCCAGGACACATAAGCAATGCTCAAGCCCAGGTTCCCATCGATTTTGACCATTTAAGGTCTCA
>JZKD02S2255739.1:18424-36421 GCA_000966675.3 Picea glauca | reverse complement strand
TCTTTCACTCTGTATTTTTACAGTCTCTGTACATTTATTTCATTAATAGAAATCATGTATTACTGTATATCTGTGTTTATGGTTGCATCTCTGATACAATTCTGTTATATTATTGAATACCTGCGATATCTCTGTGCATTTCTTTATTACATCTCCGATCTCATTTCGTGCCGAAAATAATCCGGATCAACACAATAATTGAAAGAGTTGCATATGCAGCTTGAAGAATGGTTAAAGAAGGTGTATATATGGCCAAGTGTGTCCCCTTGGGGTGCCCCAATGCTATTCTTGAAGAAGAAAAATGGAACCTTAAGGCTGTGTATTGATTTCAGACAGTTGAATAAGGTCACCATAAAGAACAAATATCCTTTGCCAAGGATTGATGACTTATTTTATCATCTAAAAGGTGCAAGAATATTTTCGAAGATCAACTTGAGATCAGGCTATCATCAAGTGAGGATAAATGAAGAAGACATCAACAAGACAACATTCAGGACAAGATATGAGCATTATGAATTCACGGTAGTGCCATTTGGACTATCAAATGCACCAATTGTTTTCATGTTCCTGATGAATGAAGTGTTCAGGAAATACCTAAACAAGTTTGTAATTGTGTTCCTAGATGATATACTCATCTATTCTAAGTCAGAAGAGGAACATGAGCAACATTTGAGAATAATGTTGCAAGTATTAAGAGAGCATAAATTGTATGCTAAGCTAACTAAGTGCATATTTTACCAATAGAAGATTCATTACTTGGGGCATATAATTTCAGGAGAAGGTATAACAGTGGATCCTGAGAAGGTACATGCCATTAGAGGATGGTTAGTGCCAAAGAATTTCACAAAGGTCATATCATTCATGGGTCTTGTTGGTTATTACCAAAAAATCATAAAAGGATTCTCAAAGATTGGAATCCCAATCACTTCTTTGCAAAAGAATGGAGTGAAGTCTGAATGGAATTCCAAGTGTGAAGAGAGCTTTTAGTAGCTAAAAGACATCTTGACAACTATGCCAATATTGAAAGTTGTATATTCGGATGAATGTTTTGTGGTGTGCATAAATGCATGTAAGGAAGGGATCATTGGAGTTCTCACACAAAAATATCATGTGGTATGCTATGAGTCCATAAAATTAAAAGAGCATGAGAATAATTATGCTACACATGACTTGGAGTTAGCAAAAATTGTACATGCATTGAAAACGTGGAGATATTACCTCATGGGGAGGAAATTTGAGTTAAGGACATACCACTGTGGTTTGAAGAATTTTTTTGGATAGCCAACATTGGATGCTAGACAAACAAGATGGCTTGAATTCCTTAGTGAATATGATTTTAAATTAAGCATATAAAAGACAAAGAAAATCAAGTGGATGATGCACTCAATAGAAGAGTTCATGAGAAGCATATTGCAACCATTAGCATGTACATGAATGATTTGAAAGATAAAATTATTGCAACAACAAATTTAGATCAACACTATATAAAAATAAAGGAAATATTACAACGAGATAATTTTCAGCAGAAAAATATTTTTTATGAGCTAAAGGAAGATGGAATTCTCATATACAAAGGCAACATATATGTGCCAAATTCCAATGAGATGAAAAAATTAATGCTAAAGGAAAATCATAATGTTTCATATGTTGGGAACCTAGGATATCATAAAACAACTACAATTGTAAGAAGCCAATTCTTTTGGCCAGGAATGAAGAAAGAGGTGGCTAATTACATAGCCAGATGTCTAGAGTGTCAGAAAGTGAAGTATGGGCATAGGCATCCCGTTGGGTTATTGTAGCCACCGTCCATTCTAGAATGGAAGTGGGAAGTTGTCAGAATGGATTTTATTACAAATCTACCCAAAACAATGAAGCAACATGATTCCATAATGGTGGTGGTGGATTAATTACTAAAGCAACATGTTTTGTTCTAGTGAAGACTACACATAAGGAAACAAATATTTTAGAGATCTACATGAAATAAGTTGCTAGGCTACATGGTGTGCCTAAGGAAATAGTTTCAAACAAAGATCCAAAGTTTACTTCGAATTTTTGGAAAGGTTTGTTCAAAGGCATTGGGAAAAATCTAAATCTCAGTACAATGTATCGCCCAGAATCAGATGGGTGGACAAAAAGGACTAAAAGAATAATTGAGGACATTCTTAGAATGTATGTGATGGATCAACCACTGAAGTGGGAAGATTATATCCATTTAGTTGAATTTTATTACAATAATTGGTATCAAGCCTCATTAAAAATGAACCCATACGAAGCATTGCATGCCAAAAAGTGTAACACACTAGTGAGTTGGGATAATCCAAATATAACAGTTGTTGGACTAGATTTGTTAAAATGAATGGAAGAGCAGATGGAAAAGATCAAGTGGAATTTAAAGGCTACCCAGAATAGGCATAAAAGTTATGTAGGAAAAAATAAAGTGTTTAGAGATTTTAAAGTGGGTGAACAAATATTTTTAGAAGTCAAGGAGAAAATAAATTCACTAAGATTAGGAAGTTGCCCAAAGTTGGCAGCGAGATATTGTGTACCTTTTGAAATCTTAGAAAATATAGGGTCAGTTGCATACATTTTAGTATTGCCTAAATCCATGAGAGTGCACAATGTATTTCATGTGTCATTATTAAATAAATATGTGCCTGACACTAACCACATAATTGATTGGAATGTGATCCAGGTGGAGCATGAAGAATATTTTTGGATGGAATCAATACACATCTTGGACTGAAAAGTCAAAGTGCTTAGGAATAAGGCCATAGGGATGGTAAAGTTTCAATGAACCTACTATGGTATTGAATATGCTACATGAGAGCATGAAGAAAGCATGTGAGAAGAATACTAGCAATTTTTTGACAATTTTGAAGAAAACAAAATGCAAGACTCCATTTTGAGAAGCTAGAGTTCTGGAAGCACATCTCAAATCCCTAGGCCAACGCCTTGGGGGCTATGATAAAAGAATCGAACATTCCTTGGGTTAGACCTGATAAATGAATGGTGCATTCCTTGGGTTAGCCCTGATAAATGAATGGTTCATTCCTTGAGTATGCAGGTTGAGGGGAACAAGGGATTTTGGTTGGAAATGTTGTTGGAGTTGTGAAATTGCATAGTTTTAATTTCTAAGTATTGTGATGTNTTTTCCATGTATTATTATGAAAGGAAGATGGAAAAGTTCTTTGAAATCAAGTTGGGAAGCATGATGATGGATGAATATGAGAAGTGGTTCTTTGAATTGCCGAAGTATGTTGACTTCATAGTGATAGTTTTTTAAGTGGGTTAATCTCCTTCTACAGTGATACGATTCAATATGATAACCCCGAGACTTTGGAGGAGGATGTAAGGAGAGAAAAACATATTTATGAGCAAAGCAAAGGAAGGCCAATTTTCCAAAAATATTGGAATTACAAGATGAAGGGTAAGAAGGATGAAATGAAAAAAGGTTTTAAGCCACCCTTTTTCAAGAGAAAATCCCAAGCAAATCAAGAAGGCGAGTCAACCCAAAATGAGCATAATATTGCAAACTCATTTGGGAAAATGCCAAGGCAACAACCTGCACAATGTTGAGGATGTGAGGGAAATCACATATATAGGGTCTGCCTTCGCAAAGGACAACGAATGAGGATTTTCCACAACATTCAAGAGGCTGAAAAAGTTGAATACTTGGGAGGAAACATGCCAAGGATTTATGCATCCTTGGAAAACAAGCAAGTGGAGTATCAATTACCCATGATTGAAGTAGAAGGTAAGATTGATAACCAACCCATAGAATTTTTAATTGATTCTAGAGCTATCCATAGTTACATAAACTATAACATTGTTGAAAGATTTGACTTGCAAAGAAGTAAACATAAGAAACCTTGGTTAGTTCAGTTAGCCACAAGGGCTAAGAGGAAAATCAATGAGCTAGTTAAAGATTGTCCAATAGACATGAATGGACTCAACACAAAGGTAGATGTGAAGATCATACCATTGGGTTCATATGATTGTATAATTGGCATGGATTGGTTGGAAAAACACCATGTTGTCCTATATTGTTACAATAAGACAATCACATGTCTTGATGAAGAAGGGAAGAAGGGAAGAAAGACAAGATTCAAGGCATTCCAAGAGTTGTAGTTAGAAAAATTTTAGTTATGCAGTTGAAAAATATTTTCAGGAAGGGATGTTAACTTTTTGTAGCCCATATGGAAGAAGAAACCAAAGATAAAGTGGAAAACGTTGAAGACCATCCGGTCTTGAGGGATTTTGAATATGTTTTAGGGAATTCCTAGGATTTTCACCAGAGAGACATTGATTTCTCTATTGATTTGGTGCCAAGAGTTTCCCTAGTGTCCAAGACACCATACATAATGGGAACACAAGAATTGAAAGAGTTGCATATGCATCTTGAAGAATGGTTAAAGAAGGCGTATATATGGCCAAGTGTGTCACCTTGGGGTGCCCCAGTGCTATTCTTGAAGAAGAAAAATGGAACCTTAAGGCTGTGTATTGATTTCAGACAGTTGAATAAGGTTACCATAAAGAACAAATATCCTTTGCCAAGGATTGATGACTTATTTTATCATCTAAAAGGTGAAAGAATATTTTCGAAGATCAACTTGAGATCATGCTATCATCAAGTGAGGATAAATGAAGAAGAAATCAACAAGACAACATTCAGGACAAGATATGAGCATTATGAATTCACGATAGTACCATTTGGACTATCAAATGCACCAATTGTTTTCATGTTCTTGATGAATGAAGTGTTCAGAAAATACCTAAACAAGTTTGTAATTGTCTTCCTGGATGATATACTCATCTATTCTAAGTCAGAAGAGGAACATGAGCAACATTTGAGAATAGTGTTGCAAGTATTAAGAGAGCATAAATGGTATGCTAAGCTAAGTAAGTGCATATTTTACCAATAGAAGATTCATTACTTGGGGCATATAATTTCAGCAGAAGGTATAACAGTGGATCCTGAGAAGGTAGAGGCCATTAGAGGATGGTCATCGCCAAAGAATTTCACAAAGGTCATATCATTCATGGGTCTTGTTGGTTATTACCAAAAAATCATAAAAGGATTCTTAAAGATTGGAATCCCAATCACTTCTTTGCAAAAGAATGGAGTGAAGTTTGAATGGAATTCCAAGTGTGAAGAGAACTTTTAGTAGCTGAAAGTCATCTTGACAACTATGCCAATATTGAAAATTGTAGATCCGGTTGAATATTTTGTGGTGTGCATAGATGCATGTAAGAAAGGGATCATGAGAATAATTATGCTACACATGACTTGGAGTTAGCAAAAATTGTACATGCATTGAAAACGTGGAGATATTACCTCATGGGGAGGAAATTTGAGTTAAGGACATACCACTGTGGTCTGAAGAATTTTTTTGGATAGCCAACATTGGATGCCAGACAAACAAGATGGCTTGAATGCCTTAGTGAATATGATTTTAAATTAAGCATATAAAAGACAAAGAAAATCAAGTGGATGATGCATTCAATAGAAGAGCTCATGAGAAGCATATTGCAACCATTAACATGTACATTAATGATTTGAAAGATAAAATTATTGCAACAACAAATTTAGATCAACACTATATAAAAATAAAAGAAATATTACAACAAGATAATTTTTAGCAAAAAAATATTTTTTATGAGCTAAAGGAAGATGGAATTGTCATATACAAAGGCAACGTATATGTGCCAAATTCTAATGAGATGAAAAATTTAATGCTGAAGGAAAATCGTAATGTTTCATATGTTGGGAACCTGGGATATCATAAAACAACTACAATTGTAAGAAGCCAATTCTTTTGGCCATGAATGAAGAAAGAGGTGGCTAATTACATAGTTGGATGTCTAGAGTGTCAGAAAGTGAAGTATGGGCATAGGCATCCAGTTGGGTTATTATAGTCACCGTCCATTCCAGAATGGAAGTGGGAAGTTGTTAGAATGGATTTTATTACAAAGCTACCCAAAACAATGAAGCAACATGATTCCATCATCATGGTGGTGGATTAATTACTAAAGCAACATGTTTTATTCTAGTGAAGACTACACATAAGGAAACAAATATTTTAGAGATCTACATGAAATAAGTTGCTAGGCTACATGGAGTGCCTAAAGAAATAGTTTCAAACAGAGATCCAAAGTTTACTTTGAATTTTTGGAAAGGTTTGTTCAAAGGCATTGAGAAAAATCTAAATCTCAGTACAATGTATCGCCCATAATCAGATGGGCGGACATAAAGGGCTACAAGAATAATTGAGGACATTCTTAGAATGTATATGATGGATCAACCACTAAAGTGGGAAGATTATATCCATTTAGTTGAATTTTATTACAATAATTGGTATCAAGCCTCATTAAAAATGAACCCATCTGAAGCATTGTATGCCAGAAAGTGTAACACACTAGTGAGTTGGGATAATCCAAGAAATATAATAGTTGGTGAACTAGATTTGTTAAAATAAATGGAAGAGCAGATGGAAAAGATCAAGCGAAATTTAAAGGCTACCCAGAATAGGCATAAAAGTTATGTAGACAAAAATAAAGTGTTCAGAGATTTTAAAGTGAGTGAACAAGTATTTTTAGAAGTCAAGGAGAAAAGAAATTCGCTAAGATTAGGAAGTTGTCCAAAGTTGGCAGCGAGATATTGTGTACCTTTTGAAATCTTAGAAAATATAGGGTTAGTTGCATACATTTTAGTATTGCCTAAATCCATGAGAGTGCATAATGTATTTCATGTGTCATTATTAAATAAATATGTGCCTGACACTAACCACATAATTGATTGGAATGTGATCCAGGTGGAGCATGAAGAATATTTTCGGGTGGAATCGGTACGCATCCTGGATTGAAAAGTCAAAGTGCTTAGGAACAAGGCCATAGGGATGGTAAAGTTTCAATGAACCTGCTACGGTATTGAATATGCTACATGAGAGAATGAATAAAGCATGTGGGAAGAATACTAGCAATTTTTTGACAATTTTGAAGAAAATAGAATGCAAGACTCCATTTTGAGCAGCTAGAGTTCTGGAAGCACATCTCAAATCCCTAGGCCACTGCCTTGGGGGCTATGATAAAATAATGGAACATTCCTTGGGTTAGACCTAATAAATGAATGGTGTGTTCCTTGGGTTAGCCCTAATAAATGAATGGTTCATTCCTTGAGTATGCAGGTTGAGGGGAACAAGGGATTTTGGTTGGAAATGTTGTTGGAGTTGTGAAATTGCATAGTTTTAATTTCTAAGTATTGTGATGTAAATTTGTATATATGCATGTATATCGACATAATTTGCACTGAGGAAAATGAAAAATTGTAGGGAAGGGGAAATGTAATGTCCCCACTATAATCCCAAGTTTAATTAATGTTTAATGTAGATATAATCTGTGGCTATGACCAAGCAATGTATATGTGAAATGTATTTCTAAAATTTAATAATAAAACGTGATTCCAAATGCTAAGGGGACATCATTGGATAGTGATAGGGGATGAACTAATCCATAAGAGAGGGGATGGTCTAGGAGAATTTCTAAGAGAGGGGGTTCAAGGGGATTACTCAAGACGACGCATAATTGTAGGGGAGGGGGATTGCAATGTCCCCACTATAATCCCTGGTTTATTTAATGTTTAATGTAGATATAATGTGTGGCTACAACCAAGCAATGTCTATGCGAAATGTATTTCTAAAATTTAATAATAAAATGTGATGTCAACTACTAAGAGGACATGTACAAAGATGGGGGATGAATTAATACACAAAAAAGGGGAGGTTCTAGGAGAATGTCTAAGAGGGGGGGTTCAAGGGGGATTGCCCAAGTCTATTAATTCCATCCACATTTATGAATATTATTATCATTATGTAATAAACTCTATTTCTTAGTGAGTGTCCCCAAAGCTAATCATTGAATGCATGTAAGAGAGTGGGTGTGAGAGGTCACATCACATAGTTATTGGAAGCATGGGGGTTGAGTACAATCATCTTGGGGAAGTGTGTGAGTCAAGCAAGTAAGCCAAGGGGAGGAAATTCGTATGGGAAGCTACAACAATTTTGGGGGGGGGTGAATGTTTTAGCATGAACAACAAGCAGAGGGAAAAAAGGAGAGCTTGGAGCCGAAAAAATCATGGAGGGTGAATTCTAGAGTATGTTAGAGATTTTCTGGAGAATATTTGGAGTTGAATACTGAAGAGCTAGGTTGACAGGCCTAACGAGTGAACTCTTGTGCATGTTGCACTGAAACAACAAGTGTTTGTTGCGGTTTGTTGGTAATTTTCTCGGTACCAAGTTCCCTTGAGTTCCCAGTCGAGATATTTCTAGTTACATGTTCCAAAGAGACCCCGATAAACGAATATGAATATTGAGGGACTGAGATCAGTGAAGGGGTACACTCCTTGGGTTGGGAAGGTCGAGAGGAAGACAAATGGTGAAAAATCGAGATAGTTGTAGGAGAATGCCAATGGGTTGTGAGTTTTATGAGTTGGGAGTGGATAGTGCGATACCACCCTCTTTTGTGAATTTATAGCCTCAACTCAGGGGTGACTTGATATTGAGATTTGGAACAACAAGTTTAGGGTTGGGTGGGACTCTTGTCCCAAGCAGCTGGTTGCACAACTATTTATAAAAGATAATTGTTTTATCTTGCTTCTATTTGCATTATGAGTTTATTTGTTATACATGAACTCTGTGTATTTGGGAATGATTTATATGTTGATGTAATTGAAGTGTTAGTTGGATTTTGTGTTTATATTATAATGTTGTAGATGCATTAATTTAATGGTAGCAAACAATAGCTAAATATGGTTGTATTTCGTAGATGGAAGCTACATGAGTTTAATTAGACAACATAAATTTTAATTTATCAGTATTTCGCATTGTAATGTTCCTCGGCTAGGCTTGGGGATGTTACAACGTCCTTGAATGAATCTGAGGAGAAGAATATTTATGTTGCCAATTATTTTTATCTCGATATTCCTAGTTAGGGTGGTGTTTCTTGTCAACATGGGAGAATTGACGACGTTTATCATGTTCCAAATCTTAGTGTCAATTTGTTATATATTGATTAGTTAACACAAACATGTAAAGTTGTGGAGTTTTGTCAGATCGATTCTTTGTTCGAGATTTGAAGAAAGGTCAGTCAATTTTCACTAGAGGGTTTCTCAACTCAAAGGACAATCTATATAAATTCTGTGACACGAATCGACCCGACACCGAACCAATTTCTCTTGTTGCTCACATTAATGAGCGAAGTTGAACTTGGCATGAATGACTCATACACCTAAATTTTCAAAGTCTGCAATCGATGGAAACTCAAAAAATGGTTGTTGGTCTACTTAAAGTGTTTCCCCTTGAAGGATTTTGTAAAGGATGTGTGCTTGACAAGCATCATCGGGCACCCTTTGACTCTGAAAAAGCACGACAAGCACATAACATCCTAGAGTTGGTTCACAGTGATGATTTCTACATCAATCTAACTTCCCTAGCAGATGCAAGGTATATCTTGACTTTCATTGATGCTCTCTCTCATTTCACTTGAATTAGAGCCTTTGCTGAAAAGAAATGTGGCTGACCCATCAAGTTCATGAGATTAGATAATGGCGGTGAGTATGTAGATCAAGATTTTGAAGAATACCTAGTTCGATCTAGTATTGATTGGAAATGATTGGTTCCTCACACACCTCAGTAGAATGGTGTCGTAGAACGAAAGAATCAAATGTTAGTAGAAATGGATAGATGTCTTTTGCATGACAAAGATCTGCCTCCTTGCCTCTGGGGTGAAGAAATATATTGTGCAAACTATGTTCTCAATCACATCTAGAATCGATTTGTTCCTTTGGTGAATTGAGTTGAATGATGGTGTGGAAAGAAGCCTTCAATTGGCCACCTCTGTGTGTTTTGATGTGTTTCCTGGGCTCATATTTATGATGATGGAAGAAATAAGTTGGATGCAAAGAGTCATGCTTGCATCATGATGGGCTACTTTGAAGAGTCTAAAGCCTATTGATTTTTGGATCCCATCAAACAGTAAATCATTATTAGACGAAATGTATGGTTTGATGAGAGGTCTTATGGCATCAAGTTATTGAATTCCTCCTATGGATTGTTACAATATAATCACCTTGATGTTGTTTCCCAATATGATTCTCCTATCCCATTTTCAGTCCTTTGACTAGACAATCAAATTATGTTCCAGTTACGAATAGACTGTCAACTTATGAGTTGATTAGTTCGTTGATATTTGTTTCGAATGGTACACCATCTCCATTGACTGAAATTGCTCTGACTTCTGATCGAACTTCTGTAGTGAACACCAATTCACCTATTTATTGTCTACCCAGATGGGCTGCCAAGATAATTGAATTGGTTGGACCCGATGTTGGTGATATTTCCTCTGGACAAAAAAATTGAAGTCAAAAGAAACATGATATCATTGCATTGATGACTCGTGTACTTGAAACTTCAAATCATGTTGCCTACTTGGATGCTCAAGGATAACCTGAATGGGAACAATTTATGTAAATAGAAATTGTCTCTTTGTCGAAGAGTAACACTTAGGACTTAGTTCCCTGATCACAAGGAAATAATGTTGTGAAGTGTCGATGGGTCTACCAGACCAAATTTACCTCTGAAGTTGTTGTTGAATGACATAAATCTCGCTTGTTTGTGAAGGGATTTTGTCAAAAAGAAGGTATCAACTACACTGAGACCTTTTCCCATGTTGTAAAGATGAATTTTGTTCGACTGATTCTTTCCCTTGCTGCGCTTTTTGGATGGAAAATTCATCAGATGGATGTGAAGAGTGTTTTTCTTCATGAAGACCTATATGAAGAAATTTTCATGGAACAAACCTCCTAGTTTTGTGACAGATTCTAACCTAGTTTGTTGACTCAAGAAGTCTCTTTATGGTCTGAAGCAATCTCCTTGCGCTTAGTATGATAAGATTGATAGTTTCTTTCTTTGACTTGGTTTCAAATGTTGTGAATCCAATCACATCTTGTACGTACTCCATACCAATGGAGACACTTTTATTGTTTTTGTGTATGTTGATTACCTTGTCATTACTAGAAATAACACTAATCTCATTCTTAGATTGAAAAAACAACTTGTTGAGTCCTTTGACATGATTGATCTTAACACTTTGCATTATTTTTTGGGTTTTCAAGTATTACCACTATGTGACGGGTTTTTTATTTCTCAATCTAAATATGTAATGGATCTTTTGAAATGTTTTAATATGGCCAATTGTAATCCCTATTCTACCCCCTTTCAATCTGTAGTAAATCTCACCAAAACTTGTCAAATTCCCAAAGTCAATGCTACACTTTATTGACAACTGGTCAAAAATCTTATTTATCTTACTCATAGTTGATCTGACATTTCCTTTGTTGTCGGTGTGGTTTCTTGGTTTATGCAAGACCCCAAAGAAATCCACTAGAAAGGAGTCAAATGGATTATCCTTTATTTCAAGGGTAACACTCATTTTGGTATAAAGTATTGTTGAAGTTCATATTCACTAGTCAGCTTCACCGACTCGAACTGGGTTGGTGACAATGATGATCAGAAGTCCACTTCTAGCTATGTATTTTGCTTCAGCATTGGACCGTTAGTGTGTTCATGAAAAAAACTTAAGTTAGTCTTCTAGTCGACTACAGAAGAAAAATATCGCAGAGTCATTCATGCAGGTACAAAAGTAGTCTAGATCCACCAACTTCTGGGTGAACTTGGATTTATTGTTCAGACATCGACTACAATCTACTATGACAAGCAGAGTGTCATACATGTTGTTGACTTTCTTATTTCCCATAGTAAGATGAAGCATGTTGAGCTCCATGTTCACTATTTGAGATAGTTGGTTCATGAGAGCTTTGTCTCTCTTGAATATTGCAGAACAAATGATCAGGTTGTTGATATCTTCACTAAGTATTTATTTGAAGATAGATTTATCAAGCTTCATATGATGTGTGGGCTTTAGGAAGCTACAATTATGGGGTGGGTATCTTGCTGATGTAATTTCACATCCTAAATCTCTAGAGTCGTGTGTTGATGGGGGGGTGTTGGAGCATCAAGCCTTGATGGTTCATCACACTTATCTTGGAATCAGTCGGGCGGGAAACCAATGTACATCTGGAAATAGTGGGTCAGATGATTGACCATATATCTACATTAGTCGGTCGAGTAGTCGAGAAGTTTGTTGGTCAAACAATCGATCAGTACTTGAAGATAGTCGGTCAGTGGATCAATCAGTCAAGTAATTGAATATGAGTTGGATGCATGGACGATCGGGTCAAACATCCTTGTCGAGTCAAATAGAAAACATGGATTTGACAAAGTCAACTCTAACAACCGATGGTTATATGTGGACAATATCCTCCCGATTTCAAGGAAGTTGGTTATATATTAAAGTTATAAATAGCATAACCTATGGGTCATTAACATCAAGTGATCAAGTGATATCATTGTTGAGTACAAGATGCCCATTATGCATTGTGATGTTATGATCATAGTGCATTGTGCTTAAGTGTTGTAACAATGTCTTTAGACACCACCTTTTATGTCTTTGAAATGCTATTTCCTCTTCGATTATTTGCAATATTGTTTGTTTGTTTCGTATCAGGTTACACCCAATCCCCAACACTTTTTATTGGTTATTGTTTTGATCATAAATCCTATAAAATGCATGATTCAATTACTCATCAAGTGTTTACAAGTAGGGATGTGATTTTTCATGAGTATACATATGATTATCATAAGGAGTATGTACAAGGATCAAGGCCCCATATTCAAGGTATTGAAGAGATAATGTGAGAAAAGGTACATGAATATCATTAAATTGTCAATGATCAAACCAATAAAAAGACACCAGGTAAAGAAGGAACTCCATTAAGCAACGTGACACCAAGAAGATCAACAATGAACATTAAGACTCTAATAAGGTATTTAAGGACTATGCATTAATGTCACATACTATTGAACTTTTAAATGTTGAAGAAGCAAAAAGAGAATGCGTGAATGCAATTCATCAATATATGATTCCATTGTGAAAATTGATACTTGAGAAATCACTAAATTGGCAAAAGATAAAGTTCGTATAGGTTACAAATGGTTAGTCAAGTCAAAATTTAATTTTGATGGTAGTATAAACAAATTCAAAGAAGGTTAGTCTCAAAAGGTTACTCACAAATGGAAGGCATGGATTATGAAGAAACCTTTGCACTTAGAGTTAAAATGAATACCATTAAGTTGTTAATTTCCCTTGCAACAAAGTATAATTGGGACATATATCAAATGGATGTTAAATCAACTTTCTTAAATGGTGAATTAAAAACAGAGGTGTATCTTATTAACCAGATGGTTTTGTAAAGAAAGTACAATATCATCTTGTATGCAAGTTTAAAAAGCACATTATATGTTAAACAAACTCTATTATCATGGTATGTCAAAATCATTAGCGTGGATTTGTTAAACATCATAGTGATCAAATCTATATATGAATAAATATGAGCAATGGAATACTGCATTGATTTCCTTATATGTAGATGATTTGATCATAACAGATAGTGCTACATGTTTGATTGAAGAAGTAAAACTTCATCTATCTCAAGAATTTGATACAACAAATCTTGGCGAAATGCATTATTGTTTAAGCATTGAAATATGAAGAGATAATGGAAATAATTTGATGACTCAAATAAAGTATGCACATGAAATTATTAAATAATTAAACATGCATGGGTGTAAACCAGTGTCTACTCCATTGGAATAAAATGTCAAACTTTACATAGATGATGGTACATAAGAAGTTGACGACACTCTGTATATGTAATTGATGGGAAGTTTGAACTACTTAACCACAACAAGACATTGCATATTTAGTGAGAATACTTCGCCAATTCATGGATAGCCCACATGAAAGTCACTAGAAAGCTTAAAAAAAAGCACTCTAATACCTAAATATAATCATTAATTATGATATTAAATATACTAATCATTTAAATGTTGAATGCACACATTACTCCAGGAAAAACACAACCACTTAAGAATGACTTCTTATATTTAACACAAATGAAAATGATAATAGTGTTGGGACATTTTTACTAATACTTTGGGAAATACCAAATTTGTAATTTGTAAAATTATATTAGGTATGGTATGCATTTCTCAATTAAGAGGTTGACATTGACTTCTTATATTGTATTGCAACAAATGATAATGTTGTTGACACTTTAACTAAAACTGTACGTGAAATACCACGTCAATGAAACTTTATCTATTCACCACGTCACTANTGAAGCAATCTCCTTGCGCTTAGTATGATAAGATTGATAGTTTCTTTCTTTGACTTGGTTTCAAATGTTGTGAATCCAATCACATCTTGTACGTACTCCATACCAATGGAGACACTTTTATTGTTTTTGTGTATGTTGATTACCTTGTCATTACTAGAAATAACACTAATCTCATTCTTAGATTGAAAAAACAACTTGTTGAGTCCTTTGACATGATTGATCTTAACACTTTGCATTATTTTTTGGGTTTTCAAGTATTACCACTATGTGACGGGTTTTTTATTTCTCAATCTAAATATGTAATGGATCTTTTGAAATGTTTTAATATGGCCAATTGTAATCCCTATTCTACCCCCTTTCAATCTGTAGTAAATCTCACCAAAACTTGTCAAATTCCCAAAGTCAATGCTACACTTTATTGACAACTGGTCAAAAATCTTATTTATCTTACTCATAGTTGATCTGACATTTCCTTTGTTGTCGGTGTGGTTTATTGGTTTATGCAAGACCCCAAAGAAATCCACTAGAAAGGAGTCAAATGGATTATCCTTTATCTCAAGGGTAACACTCATTTTGGTATAAAGTATTGTTGAAGTTCATATTTGCTAGTTAGCTTCACCGACTCGAACTGGGTTGGTGACAATAATGATCAGAAGTCCACTTCTAGCTATGTATTTTGCTTCAGCATTGGACCGTTAGTGTGTTCATGAAAGAAACTTAAGTTAGTCTTCTGGTCGACTACATAAGCAAAATATCGCAGAGTCGTTCATGCAGGTACAAAAGCAGTCTAGATCCACCAACTTCTGGGTGAAATTGGATTTATTGTTCAGACATCGACTGCAATCTACTATGACAAGCAGAGTGCCATACATGTTGTTGACTTTCCTATTTCCCATAGTAAGATGAAGCATGTTGAGCCCCATGCTCACTATTTGAGATAGTTGGTTCATGAGAGCTTTGTCTCTCTTGAATATTGCAAAACAAATGATCAAGTTGTTGATATCTTCACTAATTATTTATTTGAAGCTAAATTTATCAAGCTTCATATGATGTCTGGGATTTAGGAAGCTACAATTATGGGGTGGGTATCTTGCTAATGTAATTTCACCTCCTGAATCTCTAGAGTCGTGTGTTGATGGGGGGATGTTGGAACATCAAGCCCTGATGGTTCATCACACTTATCCTGGAATCAGTCGGGTGGGAAACCAACGTACATCTGGAAATAGTGGGTCAGACGATCGACCATATATCTACATTAGTCGGTCGAGTAGTCGAGAAGTTTGTTGGTCAAACAATCGATCAATACTTGAAGATAGTCAGTCAGTGGATCGATCAGTCGAGTAATTGAATATGAGTTGGACGCATGGACGGTCGGGTCAAACATCCTTGTCGAGTTGAATAGAAAACATGGTTTTGACAGAGTCAACTCTAACAACCGATGGTTATATGTGGACAATATCCTCCCGATTTCAAGGAAGTTGGTTATATATTAAAGTTATAAATATCATAACCTATGGGTCATTATCATCAAGTGATCAAGTGATATCATTGTTGAGTACAAGATGCCCATTATGCATTGTGATGTTCTGATCATAGTGCATTGTGCTTAAGTGTTGTAACAATGTCTTTAGACACCACCTTTTCTGTCTTTGAAATGTTATTTCCTCTTCGATTATTTGCAATATTGTTTGTCTATTTCGTATCAGGTTACACCCAATCCCCAACACTTTTTATTGGTTATTGTTTTGATAATAAATCCTATAAAATGCATGATTCAATTACTCATCAAGTGTTTACAAGTAGGGATGTGATTTTTCATGAGTATACATATGATTATCATAAGGAGTATGTACAAGGATCAAGGCCCCATATTCAAGGTATTGAAGAGATAATGTGAGAAAAGGTACATGAATATCATTAAATTGTCAATGATCAAACCAATAAAAAGACACCAGGTAAAGAAGGAACTCCATTAAGCAACGTGACACCAAGAAGATCAACAATGAACATTAAGACTCTAATAAGGTATTTAAGGACTATGCATTAATGTCACATACTATTGAACTTTTAAATTTTGAAGAAGCAAAAAGAGAATGGGTGAATGCAATTCATCAATATATGATTCCATTGTGAAAATTGGTACTTGAGAAATCACTAAATTGGCAAAAGATAAAGTTCGTATAGGTTACAAATGGTTAGTCAAGTCAAAATTTAATTTTGATGGTAGTATAAACAAATTCAAAGAAGGTTAGTCGCAAAAGGTTATTCACAAATGGAAGGCATGGATTATGAAGAAACCTTTGCACGTAGAGTTAAAATGAATACCATTAAGTTGTTAATTTCCCTTGCAACAAAGTATAATTGGGACATATATCAAATGGATGTTAAATCAACTTTCTTAAATGGTGAATTAAAAAAAGAGGTGTATCTTATTCAACCAGATGGTTTTGCAAAGAAAGTACAATATCATCTTGTATGCAAGTTTAAAACGCACATTATATGTTAAAGAAACTCTATTATCATGGTATGTCAAAATCATTAGCATGAATTTGTTAAACATTATAGTGATCAAATCTATACATAAATAAATATGAGCAATGGAATACTGCATTGATTTCCTTATATGTAGATGATTTGATCATAACAGGTAGTGCTACAGGTTTGATTGAAGAAGTAAAACTTCATCTATCTCAAGAATTTGATACAACAAATCTTGGCGAAATGCATTATTGTTTAAGCATTGAAATATGAAGAGATAATGGAAATAATTTGATGACTCAAATAAAGTATGCACATGAAATTATTAAATAATTAAACATGCATGGGCGTAAACTAGTTTCTACTCCATTGGAATAGAATACCAAACTTTACATAAATGATGGTACATAAAAAGTTGACAACACTTTATATATGTAATTGATGGGAAGTTTGAACTACTTAACCACAACAAGACCAAACATTGCATATTTAGTGAGAATACTTCACCAATTCATAAATAATTCACATGAGAGTCACTAGAAAGCTTATAAAAAGCACTCTAATACCTAAATATAACCATTGATTATGATATTAAATATACTACTCATTTGAATATTGAGTGCAAACATTACTCCAGAAAAAATACAACCACTTAAGATTGACTTAATATATTTAACACAAATGAAAATGATAATGGTGTTCGGACATTTTTACTAAGACTTTGGGAAATACCAAATTTATAATTTCTAAAATTATATTAGGTATGGTATGCATTTCTCAATTAAGAGATTGACATTGACTTCTTATATTGTATTGCAACAAATGATAATGTTGTTGACACTTTAACTAAAACTGTACGTGAAATACCACGTCAATGAAACTTTATCTATTCACCACGTCACTAAAACTGTACGTGAAATACCACGTCAGTGAAACTTTATCTATTCACCACGTCACTATAACTGTAGGTGAAATACCACGTCACTATAACTTTATCTATTCACCACGTCACTATAACTGTAGGTGAAAAAAAATTAATTTATTAAATATAATTAATATAAAAAAACAATTTTTTTCATTAATTAATATATTAAAATATTATTAATATATAAACATAAATGTTTTTATTAATTAATATATATAAAGTATCTAATTTATTTTATCTATAGAAGATTTTTTAATTAAAATATCAAATTATAATATTCAAAGAAATCTTAAAAAAATAAAAA
>JZKD02S2255739.1:0-14372 GCA_000966675.3 Picea glauca | reverse complement strand
TGAAAGATAAGAGTAGATTCTTTAGGATATAAAAATTTAGATGCATTTTTATTTGAAATCTGTCAGAAAATAGAAGTTTGTTACGTACCACTGCAAATGTTGAAATATACAAAAAAAAACAAGTGTGTTACATATAAACTGGAATTTCAATGCGTTTGTCATGTAGACTGGGATTGGAGCTCCCGCAAACCATTAGAGAAATATTTACAAGAAACAAGATTGTGGAAAGAAGATAGAGTGCAATAACTGCAAAAGAAAATAAATGGAAAGGTATAAGTGTTTGCCTATACATGTTTATTTAAGAAAGAGGAATAACTGGGTTGAGAAACAAAGAAATATGGGATGAGTAAACTTACAGTGAGGGTACATATGAGCGCTTTGGCTATTTTCTTTTGGTTTCCCTTTCATTGATGTTGGTGACGACTACGGTTTCAAGGATGTTCTCTAGGGCTGCTGGAATGCTGGCAACTGCTTGTTGTCTTTCGTTGGTGGCCTGTTTCAATTGCCTTTCGACCCATTCTTCAATGTACGCTCTCATTGGGGCAATGCTGATCTCATTCTGGATCTTGATGTTGAAAAGATCGTTTTCTAATTCCTAGAAGTCGATAGAAAGATTAGAGAGAGACTGATGAATTTCCTCATTCTGTACTGCATATTTGACTAGCCATTCATGGACGTGAGATTGATCAAATTGAAGGATGCTGTAAAACTTTTCCAGAGAGAAGGTCTTCAACATAGCAACCTGTTTATCGAACTCTTCTCTGGTTAAGGGCAAGGAGTTTTTGATTAAGAGGGGGTCTTGGAAGTTTTTTGTTTTCTCGGCTAAGTCTATATTTGATAGTTTTGTGAATAATTTATCTTTCTTCGATATGACTTATTCACATGACTGAACAATGAGACGCAGGTTGTTTACTTTTTCTTTCCAACATGAATTCAATTGGCCGATCCAGTTTTTGGATGGAAGATCTTCTTCTCTTCTTTTTGTTTATGTCATATTGTTGACAATCTTGCCAAAAGGGATGACCATTTTTAAGAGGAAATTTTCTTCATCTTTTAATTCGGCTTGCAAAAGCTCGAGCAAGCTATGTGCCCTCGTTCCAAGGGAAGCGATGGTTTGTGATATTTTCCAGGCATCAGTAACCAGTTCCATTATTTTTGTGATATTGTTTTCCACATATCCTTTACAGGATGCGAGCAGGGTGGATGATGGTTTTACATTGGGTGCAGGGGTGCTAGGCATGGCTATTGCCAAAGGATCGACAAACAATGACATAGGAAAGAAAGAATCTTCCAATTCCTTGACTCGGTCCTTCAGTCTAGCATTGTGGGTCTCCATCCGTTCAATGGAGTCATG
The DNA here is from genome assembly GCA_000966675.3 of Picea glauca. Lineage (NCBI taxonomy): Eukaryota > Viridiplantae > Streptophyta > Pinopsida > Pinales > Pinaceae > Picea > Picea glauca. The sequence continues at coordinate 13,018 of JZKD02S2255739.1, read as the reverse complement.
AAACACTTCTTTGGTCGCGGTGTGAAGTTGATAGATTTGGGACGGCCGCATGTTGGCAACGTCAACCTCTGAACAAGATTTGCCTTTGATATTTTTAACATTTTTTTTCTTCTGAAATATCAATTTTTTGTTCCGACTATAAAAAAAAACGCTCTAGAACACAAAGGATTCATCTTCGTCAAAATTTTGGGCAACGGATATGTCCATTGGATGGCTATGGTGGATAGCGTCCTCGGGATGATCAAAGAAGGGGAGCAAGGCATCCAGATTAGTGTCAATTTCCATGTTCTCAGTTTGAATTTTTGGGTCTTCTGCTTGCCCCACATTTTTTTTCTCTTCTTCTCCACTAGAAGCTTGTGAGAACTATCAATTTTAGAGTGAGGAGGGTCGTTATCTCCTCCTTCGTTTGAAGAATTCTGGGTTTCTTTGTTGCTGTGATGGGCCGTTCGAGCGATGCTCCAGGATGTCGTACTTTTTTGAGTGGTATTTTTGGGTTGAACACTCTTGTCACTGGGATATTTCCCCTATTGCGTGTGCAATTTGGTGCAACTTTGCACTGTCTCTACGTCACCGGCATTAGAGGAAGGTCGGTAATTGTCTCTGTTTTTGGGCAGGTGTTTATTTACAAAAAAATCACCGAGGCTAAGTGAATGTAAATGTTGTCTAAAAATATCATAGGGGTCGAATCCTTTTATGTATTCAACATATCTGAGGTTGGAGATACTGAAATGTGCTCCGAAATCGTCAAATTTGTTGACGTTTTTCAACACGAACTCCCCTATTTTCCAAGGCATAGGAATGACATGTTTTTTTTTCTTCCTTTGGAACAGATGGAACCAATAGCTATATTGATGTGCTACTTATGCAATAAAAATCCTGTCCGTAATGTGACATGGAAGGAGAGCAGGTTGTTCCGTGGAGCCAAAAATTCTTATGACAGTGTAATTATCCAAATGTTGGATTGTTCCCTTTTTGTCCAAAAAAATAGTTTCCTGTTCAGATAAGTGGGGAGCATTTTCTCCTAACAAAAAAAGTTTGAAAACAGAGAGAAATCCATTAAAACCTCATAAAAATAGTGGGAAGCCTTGTGCTTCCACAGGGCATGGTACCAAAACGTTACTGGATGGAAATCATAGTTGACATTCTTAGATAGAGACAGTTGTGGAAATTGACAAGAATGTGATATTGCAAAAACTAAATAGGATGACATATAAAATTTATTTCCCCTTTTGTATTTTGACAATTGGGAAGAGATTTCATAAGAAATTATCCTTCCCCAATAAAAAATGGCTTGTTTGTTGACTGTGAAATACAAAATGTAAAGAGCCATGCGGGAAACAGTAGCTGTGGATTCATGTCCTGTTATTCTTGTAAATAGCTAGGCAATTTCACGAAAAGGATTTTTAAATGAACTAACCTGCATGCTTGTAATATCTTCAGGAACTAGATCCGGGTTTTCCAAAAAAGGGGGCAAGAGGTCCAATCCGTTATTATGATTTTCTAGGAATTGTTTGCGATCTTCTCCTTTGAACGTCAATGTTGGCTCGAGCAATTTCATCATCTGCCGGAAGAGTTGAGGTGACAAAGAAACAGAAGAGCGGTCATGCAGTGGAATAATTCTTTTCTCTGCAATAAATTTATCGGCGCACCAAGAGGCCAAGTCCTTACAGTCAAAAACCTTAGGGACAGAGCCCGCATGAGCAATCCCGGAGGTCCAAATTACTTGGTTCTTTGTGACTGAGGTTGAATAATAATAAAATGCCCTGGACCAGTGGAAGTTCTGGTAGTGACGACCAAAGATGTTCACTGTATCTCCACAGAACTGGTGCAGAATTGATGCCATAGGTTTATGAGAAGGTCGCTTTGCTGCAGATGATGGTTTAAATAAACAATCACAATGAATAATGTAACTTTTTGCTAAATCTTGGTTAAATGATTATGAATGGGAAAGCTCCTCGAGCCTTTCACTGATTAATGATAATCGGTATTGGTGGTGCATGATGAACCATTAGGAGTAAAGTTTATTTATTTCATATTTAGAAATGCAAAGGGGCGGGTATGGAGAAGAGCAATTAAGGAATGGAGGCTTCTTGAATGTGCGAAGGCCACGCGATGTGAAAGGGATTTCATGATTTTGAAATGAACACTCGGAAGGGACAATATAATCTCCCCACAAATTTTGGTTTAATGCACATGAATACGAGATTTCCTCGGCCCTTTTGCCCATTAATGACAATATATATGGTTTCTGCATGATGGCCTGTTATAATTAAATGCCAGTAATTCCATATTTAGAAACACGATATGTCTATATATAAAAAAAACTTTATATTTTCTTTTATTGTAGAGAAGTGCGAAGGTGACAAAGATGACGGAGAGAAAGGAAAGAATGGAAAATTTTGAAAAGCGGTTGGACGTGATTCAAAAAAGTGTTACGGGGATAGTCAGGAAGAGATCATGAAGTGGGAGTTCAATGACCGGTTTGTTTATTTGCAGAATTTCGCAAAATGGCTAAGTATGGAATAGGGAAATTGATAATTGCATGCGTAGCAATAAGATCTTATATATAATTGCCAAATGCTAATTCCAAAAGGACGCCGCACAGGAAACAATGACTACGAACTGAATATTTCTTCAACCCGACAAAGGGACGATTCCCTAAATAAATTTGAACAAATGGCGAAGTATGGAAAGCAGACAGATGGGCTTCAAAACGGGTTGACAATAGTTCTAGTAAATATGCGAGGAAGCGATGGTTAAATTGTATTTCTCGAAAGTTTTCAGTGCAAAAAATGTGCATCATGGAAAAGGGCATGATAGGTGGACCGTAATATGGAAAAGGGTAAAATTTCATGTTTCAGAAATTTTGAGTGCAAAATGTGTAAAATGCAAGAGATCATGAAAAGGGCATGAGAGGTCGACCGTAATACGGAAAAGGGCATGATCTAAGAATGGTTGCAAATTTGTATATCTGTCAATTTGTATATAGCAGAGCTACGAATGCTATTTGGAGGTCCTAGAAAAGTAGAGATTGAATGTTGATGCATCCAGCGGGGTCCTCCTGTCAAGTTCTATATGGCAGAACTCTGGGTGGCAGTTGTGGGACAGGGAACAATAGAGAGTCAATTTAAAGAAAGGGTATTCGATGGTTGGAAACGCGTGAATTGGGAAAATAGAAAGACAGAAGACATTTTTCGTAAGTGCGAATTGGTTTCAAAGAATCCCCATTGTTGCAAAATCATGATCTACTAGTTATCAGAAAATGCATTGTTGAAGATTACATTTTATTGCAACGTGTGCATGCAGTTATGTTCTTGATACATTATTCCATGACTGTAACATACCAACTGAAGTAGTGAACTTTGTTTTGTACTAATTAGCATTAAAACTTAATAATTGCATCTCTAGAAACAAGAAGAACGATTTTGTTGGAACATTTTACATTGGTATTAGTAAACAAAATATCGAAGAAGTATGAGAGCAAGGAAGTATGGCAATTAGAACATGCGTGAAACCCAGAAAAGTGGCAGAGATGAAGAGTCCAAGGCCAAAATTTCGTAATAGAAAATCTATTTAAAAAAATAAGAAAAGTACTGAGTACTGTACATCTATGCTTAGAAATTGGATCCACTTCTTCGGTTGAAAACATTGAAGGTATCTGCAACAAACACAGGCATGGGTTCCACAATATGCAAGATCCTTGGAGTTTTCTCCTCGATTAATCATCCTCTACTGAAATTGATATTTTTCAGAAGCTTTGCCTGAGGAAGAAGATGAAAATGGTTGTAGGGTAAGTGGAATATCCCTTAGTTTAAACCAACTCTTCATAGTCCAAACAAATTCAGTAGTACATCTTGCACGTGCAATTACAGAGGCCCAAATTAGTCCATTCTGGGCAGAAGGAGATGACTAGTAAGAAAATGCATTGCAGCAGCGAAAGTTTAGCACCTGGCACCCGAAAATGCTAAACAAATTTTTTTTGGCTCGAAATATATCTCAGGAAGCATCAACATATGCTTGCTTTATAGTCAAACTCTTCCACCCAGAACAAACTAATTTGGAACTATGGAATTCCTACTTTGGCGGTGCAAAGTGGTTGTTGCGTTCACTGTCTGTTTTTTTCTTCTGAAAATCCTTTTGGTGTTGTCATGACTACGATCACTGAGCCAGGAAGGTCCATTCGTTATGGTTCATTTCAATTTGGGCCCATGAGTGGGAATATTTTCTGCATTGCCATTATCCATTTTCATATCACCGTCCATCAGATCATCTTCTTTTGGCTTGGAATTCATGGCATAAAGTTCTGCGACAAGCATGACTGCAAGTGGCAGGTTCTATGAGTAGCCAAGGTTGGCATCGAATTTTTTGGCTTGAAATATATCTCTCGGTGTACCAAGGGACCATCTTGGTTTTTTCTTGTGGCCAGAGAGAGATGAATAGTAAGAATATGCCCTGGAATAGTGGAACCTGTGGCCATTATGCCCCAATGTGTTGATTGTGTGTGGAGAGAACTGCCACCAGATGTTATTAAGAATTTATGTTTGCGAGAGACAATGTTTCAAATGAAAATCGGGGAGGGATAATATAAGCCTCTGCAAACTCTGATTTAATGCGTATCAATGGAATATCTCCTCGAGACTTTCGCTGATCAATGACAATTTCCAGGGGTCGTGTGGAATGAGCTATGACCATCACAGCTCACTAATTGCACAATTAGAAAAAAGTGCGAAGGTGGCGGTGATGGTGAAAAGACATTAAGAATCAAAAATTTCTTAAAAGCACCAACCCGTCGGCGGACAAAAAAAAAAGATTGCGTCACCTTTGAAATGAATACTTGGAAAGGATAACATGCTTGTGTGCAAATCTTAGTTTAATTCATACTAATGACAAATAGTCTCTGAAATTCTGGACATTAATGACAATTGTAATGGTTGTTGTAGGATGGCTACTAGCATTAAAGCTTAATTATTGCATATGGAAAGCGGTTAGGCAGGTTACAAAAGAAAAATGGAAGAAGATATACCAAGGAGACATGAAGGCCTGATGGTCCTCTGCCTGGTGAACGGGTTCTCAGCCTAGCAGGCTGAAGATTGAGCCTCTATTGTTCTGTGTCTTACAAATAACACCTACACTTTCGCGAGATACAAAATGGTAGGCAGAGTTGTGGGTTGGTTGGTTCAACATTGCAGGTTGGTTGGTTAAACATGTACTTTTATAAAGTATGGACATCAAATTGTATAGAACATATCCGAATCCGTGATTCCATACTTGGGCACTTTTTGTTTCGCGCGTTTGCGACTTGGCGGGCTGAAAATTGAGTATCTATTGTTTTGTGCCCTACAAATAGCACCCACAGTTCCGCGATATACAAATTGACAGTGGCAGTTGCGGAGATGAGTTTCTATATAAAGTATAGACATGAGATTTTATACAGCATATGAGAATCGCTTATTCCATACTTAGGCACTTTTTTTATCGTGGGCTCGCGGCCTGGCGAGCTGAAAAAATACTGAATATTGTTTTGTGTCCTACAAATAGCATGTAGATTTCCGTGATATACAAATTGACAGCATAACCTATGGGTTGCTTGACTGAACATTGCATTTGTACTGTTCTAGAACATATGTGGATTCTTCAATCCATGTACTATAAATAGCAACCACATTTTCGCGATAGACAAATTGACAGGAGGACCTACGGGTTGCTTCACTGAACATTGTATTTGTATTGTTCTACAACATATGCGGAATCCTCATTCCATACTTGGGCACTTTTTGGATCGCGGGTTCGCGGCTTGGCGGGTTGAAAATTAAATATCTATTGTTCCATGTCGTACAAATAGCACCTACACTTCCGTGATATACAAATTTACAAGCGGGCTTCTGGACATAGTCTCTATATAAAGTATGGAATGAGGAATCCACATATGCATGAGGCACTTGGACATAGTCACAGCGCGGGGCACTTGGACGGTTCTGATAGCCTTAAATGTTTACCTACATGCCTCAGAGCCTTAAATGTTTACTTAACATGTATATCACAGAACAGACTGGACATGAAAAATAAAAATAATTTTGAATAATTAATTGAATAAAATTGAACAAAACATTATCACATATTAATAATGAATACTATATTTAATATTAATATTACACGATAGATATCATAAATTTAATTTATAGTTTATGAATGGAAGTAAATGGGTGGGTTGCATGTTGCAATACATGTGGTATCCATGCATAATTTAGTATTCCCGAATTAGTTTTATTTGAAATTTATCAAAAAGTATTAATGTCCGGTACATCAATGAAGGTTCGCGGGCTCACATTTTTTATTTTCCATTTTTCCATTGATATTCTATAAATTACTCAGTCTCATGTATATGATGGAATTGTAGGGTGCAAAATGTATATGACGAAAGTGTTGGGTGCAAAATGTATATCACATAACATGTTGGACATGAAAAATGAAACATGTGAACCCGCGACTCCGCCAACCCGCAACTCCGTAATTGTTGGGTGCAAAATGTATATGGCGGAAGTGTTGGGTGAAAAATGTATATCACAAAACAAGCTGACATGAAAAATGAAAAATGAAAATAAATTTCACCTGTATTATCATAAACAAAATAAAAATTCCAAAATTCCAAATTTACATTTAAAAACGTTAAAAGTAATATTGAATAAAATTTAAATAATTGTTTATACTTGTTGGGTGAAAAATGTATATTGCAGAAGTGCTGGGTGCAAACTGTATATCATGGAACAAGATGGACATGAAAAATGAAAAATTAAAATAAATTTCACCTTTATTATCATAAACAAAATCAAAATTCCAATATTCCAAATTTACATTTAAAAATGTATAAGTATATGACATAATTGTTGGGTGCAAAATGTATATGACGGAAGTGTTGGGTGCAAAATGTATATGACCGAACATGCTGGACATGAAAAATGAAACATGTGAACCAATGATTCCGCCAACCCGCAACTTCATAATTGTTGGGTGTAAAATGTATATGGCAGAAGTGTTGGGTGCAAAAAGTATATCACAGAACACGTTGGACATGAAAAATGAAAAATGAAAATAAATTTCATTTTTATTATCATAAACAAAATCAAAATTCAAAAATTCCAAATTTACATTTAAAAGGTATAAGTATATGACAAAATTGTTGGGTGCAAAATGTATATGACGGATTATCATAAACAAAATCAAAATTCCAAAATTCCAAATTTACATTTAAAAAAGTTAAAAATAATATTGAATAAAATTTAAATAATTGTTTATACTTGTTGGGTGTAGTTTTTGGATGCTAGATTCGCGGCCTGGCAGGCCGAAAATAGAGTCTCTATTGTTCCGTCTCCTACAAATAACACCTAGATTTCTGCGATATACAAATTGACGGCGGGAGTTGCGGAGATGAGTCTCTATATAAAGTATCGACATGAGATTTTATAGAGCATATGTGGATCCGTGTTTCCATATTTAGGCAGTTTTTTGATCGCGGGTTTGCAGTATGGTGGGTCGAAAAAAGAGTCTCTATTGTTCCCTGTCTTACAAATAGCACTGAGATTTCCGCGACATACAAATTGACAGGAGTCACGATGGGCTGCTTGGCTGAACATTGCATTTGTTTTGTTCTAGAACATATGCGCATCCCTCATTCCATACTTGGGCACTTTTTTGGATCGCGGGTTCACGAGCGGGTGGGCTGAAAATTAAATATGTACTGTTTCGTATCCTACGAATAGCACCCACACTTCCGCGATATACAAATTGACATGCGGACCTGTGGACATAATCTGTATATAAAATATGGAATGCGATTTTACACAGCATATGTGGATCACTAATTGCATATTTGGGTCTCTATTGTGGCGCGCTGTACAAATAAATTGTTCTACAACATATGCGGACCTACGGGTTGCTTGGTTGAACTTTGTATTTGTATTGTTGTAGAACATATGCAGAGTCCTCATTCCATACTTGGGCACTTTTTGGATTGCGGGTTGGCGGCCTGGCGGACTGAAAATTAAGTATCTATTGTTTCGTGTTCTACAAATAACACCTAGACTTCCGCGATATATAGATTTACAGGCCAACATGTGGACATAGCCTCTATAGAGTATGGAATGAGATTTTATACAACATATGCAGATTCTTGATTCCATACTTGGGCAGTTTTTGGATCGTGGGTTCGCGGCCTGGTCGACCAAAAATAATGTCTATTGTTCCGTCTCCTACAAATAGCACCCAAATTTCCACGACATACAAATTGACAGGAGGAGCTGCGGGCTACTTGGATGAACAGTGCATTTGTATTGTTCTAGAACATATGCTGATCCCTCATTCCATAGATTGGCATTTTTTGGATCGCGGGTTCACGGCCAGGCGGGCTGACAATTAAGTATGCGGAACCCTCATTGCATATTCACAAGTGGACTCGGGTTTCTTCGTTGAACATTGGACTTTTATTGCCCCGCAGTGATTCCATATCAATTTCATAATTATTGATTTTTTTGTATCGGGGGCTCTGGGGTTGGCGGGTTGGAAATTGGGCCTCTATTGTTCCCCGCTGTACAAACACATTGTTCTAGAACATATGTGTATCCCTCATTCCATACATGAGAACTTTTTGGATCGCAGATTCATGACCTGTTGGGCTTAAAATTAAGTATCTATTGTTTCGTGTTCTACAAATAACATCTTCACTTCCACGATATACAAATTGACAAGCGGACTTGTGGACATAGTCTCTATATTAACTATGGAATGAGATTTTATACAACATATGCAGATTCCTCATTCCATACTTGGGCAGTTTTTGGATTGCGGGTTGGCGGCCTGGTGGGTTGAAAATAGAGTCTTTATTGTTCCCTCCACTACAAATAGCATCCAGACTTCTTCCATATACAAATTGACAAGAGGATTCGGGCTGGTTCGCTGAACATTGCACTTTTATTGTCCCGTAACAATTCCGTATGTATTTCATATTTAACGATTCTTTTTGATCAGGGACTGTGGGGTTGGTGGGCTGAAAAATGGGCCTCTTTTTTTCTGGATCACGGGCTGAAAATTGGGACTTTATGGACTTGAGAGTTGGCGTATTAAATTATTAAAGGATGTTAAATCGCTTATTCTTAAAAGAATCAAGGAAAGAAAATATATATTTTTTTAAATTCTATAACCACAAGCATAACAAGTATCAATTTGAATTTGAAGGGCATGTTGTTCATATGATAGAACAATTGCATTCCGCACACTAAAGATTTGTTGATTTCAAATTCTTCTAGGATATTAATTTGACTAACTTCATCGAATAAGCAAAAATGTGAAAACAATGGCCAATTTGTATTTTAAGAGCCTCTTGTTTGTATGTGAGGACAGTCACAGTTCGGACACTATATATTCGTTGATTTCAAATTATTTCAAAACAATACTTTGACCAAGTTCATCGATCAAGGAAATCTGCTAAAGCAAGTGACAGTATAGTTGCGTTACAACTCCATAGAAATTACCAGGCGGATCTGCGTCCCAGCTGGCTAAAAAAGAACAATTATACTGTTCGGTGTCCTCCAAAGAACAACTAAAGTTCCAGGTTATACAAATTGACAGACAAAGCAGATAACCAAGAACCAACCATACTTTAAACAATCCACAAGCAAGTTCCCAGAAGGTTCCATAGAGCAGAACCCATCGACCTTTGCACCAAACAATTTGATACAGAAAGAAAAGGTGTCACCGCATTTGTTTTATGTTGAAATGAACTTTCATCTGGATGTTGAACAAATATTACAGAGAGACATGAGGTATTTTCGTTTCCTCTCAAAGTTTCATATAAATTTTTTTTCCCCTTTTTAGCCGATATGCAAAATTGCATTGTCCTCATTTAAGGTGAATTTGTTTTGTATCCGAAGCGGCCACATCATGTAGACACTGCTTTCCTTTTTCTGTAGATATGTTTCATACGAAAACTCTGCCAATTCATGAAGCACATTTTGTAACAGCGGCTGCCTGATTGTACAGTTCATGGTTGTGTTGCCCATGGTTCGAATAACACCACTGAGGCAATGCCCATAAATATATGGACATTTTTCACTGCATCACAGACAATCAATCATATCATCAGTTATCAACGCAGAGGCAGAGGCAGCGGAATGGAATTTTGCACAAACAGGTTCAAAGGGGGTCGAGTACACATTGGCTGCAACTAAAAGACCTTCAACCTGGGAATGCGAGCAAAGGAATTAATACATTGAACAATATAATACACAACTACATCCCACCCTCCCCTTTAAAACAAAAAAAAATATTTAACAGCTGCAGAAATTTGTTGAAGGCTATTTCTATAAGAAAAGCGAGGATGATTTTGTAAATGTATATGCACAACAATTGTAGAGCTAGCTAGCTTCGCCAGATCCTTTACTGTATCTACTCGCAACTCTGTTACAAATGTTGACTGGGTTGTCCAAAAGATCATTTCTCTAGCATCCTTCTTTTTTGTTATATTTTTGAACAACATAAGTGGAATCTACCGTCTATGCAATTTTTGTTCCATTGATGAAAACAAATCTGAATACGTATCGAACAATTGTAGCTGCAACATGGAACATTGCAATTTTTGTGTAACTTATTCGACATACATGTAGAAGTGAAAGTAAAAAAAAAAATGAATATGAAAAGTGGTACCATTGCCTTCTCACTGTCCGACTGTCCATCCTTTATATGGAGAATGTGTTGTGACCCAAATTTCCTGGCCAGTGTGATAGCAGCCCCAATCATTCCCATTGGGTAAATATCAGTGCTCTATGCAAGTTGCCTAATAGTCGAGTCCCGGAGGAAGCGGTATTCTGAACAAGTAGGAGAAATTTTTTCCACAATGCTTGTTTCGTTGACCGAAATAATTCGATCGCAATCACCACGGTCATATACTATTTTCAGCAATATATTAAAATTTGTAATGGATATCCCATTATGCGGCAATATCTTTTCTGCATGTTTCTGAACAAGTTGAGGAGGAACACTCAGTGTGACTATCATCATGGTGTCCTTGTCTGTCATATCAGCATGCATAATGGGTCTACTTTTGTTTGCCTTGTACAAGTAGGTGGTATAGACAACCATTATGTCCCCGACAAACACCTGTCCAGTTTGGCGGTTGTTCAAGGCCTCTATTGACAATACTTTGGATGTCATAACTCTAGACCTGAAGACATTTTTCGAGCAGGAAAACTAAAGTGAATGGTAGTGTGCTACAAGTACACGCATACTTTTGATGAACTATGTAGCCAGAGTTTCGCAACGACACATCTTAGTCTGCGGAACATGCAGCAGGTTTGGCGTCTCGCTCGTACTTATTGATACTTTCTGTGAGATGAAAACCATGTACTGCAGATGGAATCAACATATTCACGATGCCATAGTTGAATATATAGCCCAGGAATTTTTTCTAGTAAACATAGTAAGAGCACAACACATGCATCTTTACCTTTGGCCTTGTCGGTCTGCCGATGTCTAGGATGATTGACTGCTCATGGCTGTCTCACTAGTCCAACTTTTTTTGATGCAAGCATTTGCAGATGGACATCAAGACTGAGCAAATATATGCATTCTATATTATATGCCCACACCCGGTTTGTATATTTAATTTTCCGGCACACTTGGTATACCTTTTAGAAGATTGTACCACAGAACCCTCTGTTGTTGCACAAAAGAATTCATCTCCCTGTCCAAGCAACCTATTTTTTCCAAGGCAGCAACACGAAAGATGCAATCGACAGGAAGGCAATTTAGTTTGAAAACAAAAAGAAACAGGTCTATTTACCCACCAAAGATTCCTTCGTCTTGTCCAGCCATTCTATTTGTTTAAATGCAACAATGCAGCACAAACACAATGAACGTGCACTAGCTTAGTATGCACGAATAAACGTATGCAACCAAGAAAACTTACCATGTAGGAAGGCACACAACTAGCTTAACACATATCCAGACCATAAATGAAATACAAAACAACGCAATATGAAACAATAGTACGAGCATGCACCTTTCTATATCCTCTTCAGCTGATGCAGTTGAGACTCTCTCCTTTTCTCCAGCTGCTCTGTTTGTTTTAATTTGGGAACCCACAAAATTTAATGAACATCAATGGAAGCTGGTATTCAGTGGAGAACAAGCAATATGTACATAGAGAAAAACTGACTCAACGAACAGTCTACAAAGGCAGAAACATGAACCTTTGCGCTTCTTTATCCATGGCTGTAAATGTGTACACTTTTTTTCCCTGGCCAAAATATATTACAAGGCACAAAATATCACGCAACTGCATGGCCGCAACTAAACAATTTCTTCTTTTCCCTGGGAATTTATCCACATATGCCCTCTAGCCATGTTCTTTATCCTCTACACAGATTGTTGTGCACACGATTCAAGTTCTCAGTTTTCTGTGGCTAATTACCCACAGATGCTTCCAGACATGGAAATATAATCTTGCAAAATATTTTTTGCACATATCATATGTTAAGAACAACACAAATTGCATCCTGCGCACACCAGTCTATATAGAGGAGAAAGGACATGTCATGTCATATCCACACATCTGACCATACATGGTTTATAAATGTACCCTGCATACATATGCTTTATTCCAACTAGAAAACAACGGGTATTGTAACTTCACATGTAATCCTCGAACAATTTTGCATGCAACTATTTTCTTTCATGGCAGCACTGCAGCACCAGGAAAATCTCATAGAATAACAGATCTCGACTTCAGCAAACATGGAAAATAAAACAACTGCATATCCACTGGTGGGTGCAGGGGCTGAACACCGTAAAGCGCCCCAAACAAAACAATAACAATCCAAAAAAAAAAAAAAAAAAAAGCTCCAACCACCACTGCTCACTACTACATATTGTAAAAATTCCGACGTTTTATTTGCGGCGTTATGGACAAAATTGTCCATATTGTCGCAAAATAGAGGAAATTTATAAAAAAAAAAGTTCATGTTGCCCG
>JZKD02S2255728.1:19207-36422 GCA_000966675.3 Picea glauca | reverse complement strand
TGTTGTGTGTATGGGAAGCGCTTTCCATGTCCTGTCTTGTGATGCCTCTATACGTTTCTCTGTGTCTTGTGATGTATGTATTCGTTTCTCTGTTCATGTGTCTTTGTTTCTGTGTTTTTCATATTGTCTTTGTTGTCTTGTTTGTACAGAGGCCCGAGGAGGAGTCGTGATATCACTCAATTTATTTAAATTTGAATCAACTCGATTTAAATATGGATCCACCAGGAAGGAAGAATGGATCCTTTGTTTCCTTCTCTATGTGTTTCAGATTTACTAATTCTAGGTATTTGTTTTTTCTTAGAAGCCCTTCATTTCTGTTTTTTAGCAGGTTATCATGTAATTATCTCTGTGTCTTTCTTGCATAATGTAATCTTGTGATTCTAGGTTTTATTATGATTTTACTTAGAATCCATGTTGAAATTGTCCCAGAGAAATTATTTATTTCTCTGTGTATTGTATACGTACTGTAGGGCTTCTCTGTGCACTGTAGGGTTTTTTTTTTTGAAATTTACTTGAAATTATCTCCGTCTCTTTCTCTGTGTAAGTAGGGCTCTCATCCTAGGTATTATTATTCTTTCTTCGAATCCCTGAGAAAATGATTCCAACGAAATTCTTGTGGTACAACGTTTTTTGTAGTTTACTAAAAATTACTCCGTCTCTTTCTCTGTGTTCTTTAGGATATTATTATTCTTTCTTCCAATCCCCGAGGAAATTATTCCAGCTATTCTCTGCATACTTTATGGCTTTTCTGTGTATTGTAGTTTTTTTTTGGTTAATTTAATGGGATTAATAAATCATATCCATTTTAATCTAATATATGTTATTTATTTTTCATTTTCTAGCAACAACTATTTGTGAAATTCTTAATCTGTTATTTTGTTTTATTGTTTTATTTATCAACGGTTGCTTGTGAAAATCTAAGATTCTGTTCAGACACAAATGCATCTACTGGATAACCATGAATTTGTGCATAGGCTATCCTAACAAGAGAAGACCATAATTATAATATTTGGTTGCATCGTCACTACAATGAATAATTCCATGGCATTACATCCCCTTATTCAATTTTAAGTGTATCTAAAACACAAGCCCAAATAAAAATATGATTTTATTGAAATATCCTCTTTACAATGATAATAACCAAATATGAGAAGAAACATTCTATGGTTTCATGTCTTAATTTGGATTATTAGACACCTACTAAGCCCAAAGTTTTCCTCCTTAAAAAATATCACCAACCTTTATAAGTCCAACTTTGCTTAAATGAAACAAAAATTCTATACCTTCAAAGACTTAAATAAAAAAAAGTTCATATTTACCCTTATACCTCCCACTTTATGGCATAAACAAAAATAAAAAATATGATTTTATTGAAATATCCTCTTTACAATGATTATAACCAAATATGAGAAGAAACATTCTATGGTTTCATGTCTTAATTTGGACTATTAGACACCTACTAAGCCCAAAGTTTTCATCCTTAAAAAATATCACCAACCTTTATAAGTCCAACTTTGCTTAAATGAAACAAAAATTCTATACCTTCAAAGAATTAAATAAAAAAAAGTTCATATTTACCCTTATACCTCCCACTTTATGGCATAAACAAATTTATATTTGAAAATTTTCAAAATAAACACTTTTATAAGTGTTTTTTATTCCATTTAAACACTTTTTTTTTAAGATTTTTTAAAAAAGATTACATCCTTCTCTTAATGGCCATCCATCCACTTAATGGCCATCAATCCACTTATTAAACAAGGGAAATCCATCCACTTATTAAACAAGGGAAATAGCTGCAAAGCTGCTAGTCCTTGCCTACCTAGTATATTTTTTTTCGTATTAACAGAGTATAAAGTTTCTAAAGTAATAATCTATGTAAAGTATGTAAAGTAAGAGTATTAGTTTCGACCATTTCATCACCGATCATCTATTATGAAACATTCGGAATTGGATTCGCTTAAATTTCGGTCCAAGCGTTATCCAGTGCCTCAACTATTTCTCATATTTTTGCAAATTTCTCACAATATCTGCAAATTTCTCACAATATCCAATGATGGAACACGCAAATTCCTGTTTGGCAAAATCAGAAATAAAAACTAACGATATATCATTAATTTTTTAATCAATGTAATATATACTGCAAACAAACGAAAATCACAACAGATTCCTCATAATACTCGAATTTCTTTCAGCTTTGTCGAAAAATCAAAACAGATTCCTCATAAGACTCGAAGTTATTTCAGCTTTGTCAAAAAATGGCAAGTTTCCTTCAGTTTTCTTAAAAACTGCAGTCAATGCGTCCTGAAATTTTCGCAAATTTCTCCTAATATACTAATATAGCCAAATGCTATTCAAAGCCCGTGAAAAAAATATTAAGTGCAGAAAAAACACACAAACTCCTGGCAGTTTTGGAAAATCACAGTTATACCTCATATACTGCAATGAAAGGAAAATCACAGCTGATACCTCATAATACGTAAATTTCTATAGTTTTCTCAAATTACAACCTAAAGCATTCTCAAATTCTCGCAAATTTCTCATTATATAGTGAAATGACACTTAAAAACGTACACATGAATACCTTTAAAACATAAACTCCACGCAATTTTGCAAAATCGATGTTAAAAACTAACAAATTGCCATGAATTTTAGATTTTCAGAGCCCAAATCCCGCCAGCTTTGCAAAATCTCAGGTAAAAGTTTTTCAAATTATCTGAGTCTTAGGGTTGAAGAAATCGAAAATGGGCGACGACATGACTGTACTGCGATTCTCCTTCGCTCAGCTTCCTTTTGGTAATAATAAAAATGTATAAGTTTTATTTTATGCATGGATCAGTTCACACGTGTTTTTAGAGGTTTGAAACTATTGACCATGCAGAGTGAAGGGAGGGCAGACGTCTTAATTACAAGGAGTTTATGAGTTGTTTCGTGCCACATTACAAGCGAAGGACATGGAAGCAAATTATCCCGCCACCTTACAAACAAATGACATGTCCGCTTATTACCAGAGCAGGTTTCTGTTCAGGATGGAATGACAAGTCACCATACTTTGAATTTCTATTTTTCTCATTCTCCTCCTCTCAGTCTGGCACAAGGATGGTCGAATCGGGTAGAAGGGTGAGACCACGAATGAGAAGCTGAAGTTGATGACCCGTTTGAGTTGAAGAGTGGTCTCAGTTCTTCATGGAGTTTGTTGAAGAGCGGTCTCAGTCCTTCGTGGAGTTTGTCTCTGCACACTATATAATTTAAGGCTCACTGAAACGAATGTAATGTTTCACGAAATGATTATGTATCATTTAGATTTTTTTTATTTTTCTGCTTGGTTGTGTAAGTATCCTCCAATTGTGTAATTCAGAGAGGGTTGTTTAATCAAGAGAGAGGCGATGAAACTCCAGTTTCTCGGTGCCTTCGGCATCGTGAGAGAGGCCTTCAATATCCTCCGCTCCTCCCACAGTAAACTACTGTGGGCTCTCAACCTAACCTTGGTTTTCAACCTAACCTTGGTTTTTAATCTTTCTATTGCAACTCTGGGGCAAAACTTAATCCCCTGTCATCTAGTGCTGCTTAAAATCCATGACGACATATATCATAAAACGGAGGCGGACAGTCCCACGGACGAGAGGACTCTACGTGCATTGGCCTCAGAATCGGAGGACCTTCTCGTGATCGTGATCGTGTCGAAGTACGGAGCCTTCGTTTTTGAATTTTGGTTGCTCAAAAGCCCTGAATTTATCCCTGCGGATCAGCTCAAAATCTCAACAACCACTGGAATTAGCAGCTATGGCTGCCCCTGCAGATCAACTCAAAATATAAAAAATGACTGGAATTAGCAGCTATGGCTTCCAAGGTCATTGACAATAAGTCCTCCATGATTAACTGAGGACCTGAATCTGCCCCTACGGATCAGCTCAAAAGCTCAACAACCAAAGAGAAAGAGGTATATTGTTTTAATCATTTCCTTCAGGGTTTGTATGAAAATATTTTCATTGTAATCAAAATGTGCACGGGAATTTAAAACAAATTATAACAAAAAAAAATTGAAAAATACCTGTTTAGAAACCCCGCTGGCTGCTTAGTATTCCAGGGTTTTCCCTCATGCGTTCTGTTAGGAAAATCCGAGTTGTCCTTCACCTGCTACTGATACTGGATTTTTCATATTTTTTGCAAGCACAGGTCTTCCAGCACATAGAGTTCATGTGGTCGCTGGCAGAACGCTACTCCCAGACCTTGAAACTGCTCTTGTCTAAACTATTTCATCACATTCAGAATTCTAAAACGTAAGCAATAGTTATGAATAAGTCCTCTAATGCAAACTTCTGGACTTCTCAAATTGAAACAGTCTACAATACCAATAAATTTTCATGTCTAGAATAGAATTGTAGCGATAACTGTGAATCCGGCTACCTTCAAAGTCACAGCTCTATTATCGGCCACAATCTCCTTAGTCATAAAGTCGGCACCAATAGTTTCTTTCTATTGATTGCTGAAAGTATTGTGCACATATCTGTGGAGGGAGAGCATGGTAAGAGATTAAACCCTTAAAAATAGTGTAGCATGTGTTCGATACCTGGAGAACTGCGTTTGGGATACCTGGAAAACTTCGGCACCCGAAACAGGAGGAGAGGCGGAGGCTTCAGTGGCAGGCCGGTCTGGGCAGTCGGTGATCACTAAGAAAAAGCATCCGCTGGAGCGTTTGGAACACATGCAACTAGCCACAAGAGCAAGCATTGACTGCAGTTTCTTGGCATGCGTCTAGTGCAGCTAATGATTTAAATTTCTTTTATAAAATCATTTTTAATTTTTTTTTTTAAAGAAATGCATAATTAATTATGTCACATCCAAATGATTTTAAAAAATAAATAATTAATTATGTCACATCCAAATGATTTTAAAAAATAAAAAATTCAATAGAAAAGATTAAAAATAAAAAAAATTAAAAATAAAAAATTCAATAGAAAAAATTAAGAAAATGAGAAAATGTTCAATTTAAAAAAAATAAAAAATGAAATAATAAATATATGCTTAAAAATCTATGGTATAATTTAAAGATTCTACAAAATATACCAACTAATACCACACAACGCACCATGTAATGTGCGGTCAATTCTGGTTGACCACGAGAGTTGACCACGAGGTGAATGCTATAGTCCCTGCCTTGCCTTGGCCTTTGGCAGGGACTGAAAAGATTACCATCTTCCTCTTGCACCATGTAATGTGCGGTCAACTTTGGTTGATCACGAGGTGAATGCTATAGTCCCTGCCTTGGCCTTTGGCAAGAACTGAAAAGATTACCATCCTCCTCTTAATGGCCATCCATCCACTTAGCCATCCGTCCACTTATTAAGACTCGTTACATTAAAAAAGCTTATCACATATATATCTTATGCATTGTAGCTTAATTGCGCTCCATCCTAAATTCTTTTATGAGTGGCCGACTATTCTTTATTGCATTTAAGTCTTACACTTGAGGAGAATTGTGGGCATGGCTCTTTGTCGATGCAATGTGTTGTGTTGGGCAATTGTTTGTGGTTCGATCCATTGACATAGGGTTGCATGATTGTCACGAATATGTGCATGTAGAGATAGATTTGAGCAATAAGTGGCATATTTTAGGGTCACAATCCACAAAATTTGCAATAATGAGTGCCAAATCTCTAAGAGAACGTCGTCCAACATTTTGTTGGTGAATGAGAGGGTCCACACAGATCTAGGACTACGATTTGTTATTGTGTGCAGTGGAGTTGTTATTGCACAAGTTGTACGTTGGGCAAAGCTCGACCCAACCACAAAATGACGACAACTAAGAGAACACCTACCTAATGTCACCTTAGGCACGTATTCCCGTCACTTTAAAGATGAAACAATCATCTCAATGGGGGAATCCCGATGACCCTAGGGAAAGAGATGGAAAGTGAAGAGATAAATGAGGGTCTCGCTATAGATTAAGGTACTAAGTGCGGAAAGGCTTGGGAAAGAGTCTTGGTGGTGGCCAATGGTTTCCAAATGGTATGAGTACCTTTAAAGGGTGATTGTACCTACCTGAGACACAAGAAAAGCCAAGTATGCACGTAATGTGTTAGGTGGACAAGCAAGTTAAGCTTGATGTCCCTAATTGCAGCAGTAAACAGTAATGTATATCAACAATAAAATGATAATAAGAGTTGCAAATGAAGAAGCTAAGAGTCTAGTAGAATAAGAAACAAACAAGTTAGTAAATACTAGTTTAACTCCAGAATGAAAGAGCAAGACTTTAGCTTGAAATAAGGTTGTAATAAATAGTATTGCAGAGATGTAATTTGCAGATTTATGGCTGTAGCATTCAAGTTGTTACAACCAAGAGATCAACCATCAAAACTTGCCAACAATCCACCCAAAAAGTGTGCTAGGGTTAGTAGATTATAGGGGCAAACTTTTAGCAACTTTTGACGGTTGATTTGTGAGTTAATTAAAAAGTTGTATTAGGGTTTCTACAGCCCTAATGGTTGTAGATAAAAAGTTATGACAATAGCAAGAAACACTTAGCCAAAGTTGACACCCTAGTGGCTCAACCAAGCATATAAAGCCTAGAATTGATTCCAATTTAGACAATCTCAAAATCCCGAGTATTCACGTTAACCAATGCAAGATTTTATTTCTCCAATGCAATTATTTCTAGTGCCTTTAATTATTGGTTTATGGAGTCAAATAAATGAAGAGCTAACAAGTGCTATCTCCTCGGGGGTGTAAACCATTTTACTCCCCAAAGCAAACAAATGCTAACTAGGAGATATTAGGAGAGTGTAAACCCTTTTACTTCTCCTAGTAAAACTTTGTGCAACAAATAACATCTAGACAAAAATGACAGATAATGGTGGGGTTGTATATTCTTATACTCCCCAAGAAATCTAGCAAATCAAACTTGTAACCAAGCAACGAAGCATCGACAAGATAAATCCTTACCTAGTCCAAGAAATGAGAAGATAACCCTCCTCTTACCAAGATAAATCCACCACAAGTGCAATAGAAAAGTTCCAAGAGAGGTAGCACACTACTTCTTCCACCAATAGCATGAAGAAACCATAACAAGAGTGTAATGTCCCCACCTCTTTATGAAGAGGGTTGGAGAGACTCGGTAGTCTAGCTTTCCCCACTAGATTATAGTCTCAGGCATACTGGGGACAAAGTCAACCAAAAAACATAACATTCTATTATTAAGTTGACTTTGTGTGGAAAATGATAACTCAATGAAAGAAAAGAGAAGATGAGTTAAAGTTAAGGGTTAACCCTAGGGGTTAACTAACTCAACAAATGAATAGGCTGGAGCTATAAAGAAAAGGGCAAGGCACACTCCTTAGACATTCTGGATTATTATCTTATTTGCATTGGAGCTCTTGAGCACAATCAATTTTGAGGGTTTTGAGTCTAAAACCCTAGAGATCAACTCGGTGGTGAAAGATCCCACCTTCCTTGATCCAGGCTTGGTCCTGAGGTGAAATAATCCTCCCATGCCATTCTACAGTGTTGCAGGATTTGTTTTACAGGCATATTTCAAGCTAGGGCGCAACCTAGGGGGTTTCCAACTAGGGGGCGCACCATCTTGGAGAGATTGATTCGATCTGGAGGAAGGAGAAGGCACGATTTGGCACAAGATTTCTATGTTATGGACCTTCCAGACACCAACATCATCCTAGGAGTACAATGGCTTAGTACATTGGGGCCAATCACCACAAATTACAAAACCATGGAAATGTCTTTCACAAAAGAAACTGAAAAAAAGGTGGTTCTCAGGGGTATGACATGCAACACACCAAGGGTGGTGACAACAAAACGCATGGAGGCCATCTTCAAGAGGGAAGACATTGTTTATGCAACATAATGTAAAATATCAGTCAAGGTAGACAAGAAGGGGGAAACGCACTACGCACCAGAGATCAAGAAAATCATGGGTGGCA
The DNA here is from genome assembly GCA_000966675.3 of Picea glauca. Classification (NCBI taxonomy): domain Eukaryota; kingdom Viridiplantae; phylum Streptophyta; class Pinopsida; order Pinales; family Pinaceae; genus Picea; species Picea glauca. Next base: position 28,488 of record JZKD02S2255728.1, on the reverse strand, counting down.
CAACAAGGTCTTTGAGCCTATACCACCAGGGGAACTGCCAAATAGGGGGTTTGAGCACATAATAGAGTTGGAGGAGGGTGTAAAACCTGTCATCACTACTCCCTACATGCACCCCAAGAAATATAAATACGAAATTCAGAAGGCCATTAAGGAGTTGTTGGATATGGGCCACATCAGGCCAAGTTCCAGTCCCTTTGCATCTTCAGTAGTGCTGGTAAAAACAAAAGACGAGATGATGCACATGTGTATTGACTACAGGGATCTAAACAAGAAGATAATAAAAAATAGATACCCCATCCCATGGATTGATGAGATATTGGATGAGCTCCATGGGACAATATATTTCACAAAGATTGACTTGCGCTCCGACTATCATTAGATAAAAATGAGGGAGAAAGATATCACCAAGACTGCTTTTCGGTGTCACTATGGACACTATGAGTTTTTAGTCATGCCTTTTGGGCTGACTAATGCACCAACCACCTTCTAGTGATGTATGAATCATTTGTTCAACAAGCAACTAAGGAAGTTTTTATTAGTCTTCTCTGATGATTTATCGATCTATAGAAAAACCTGGGAGGAGCACCTTCAGCATGTGGAACAAATTTTGGCTATCATGGAGGAGAAATCTTTATATGCTAAGGAATCCAAATGTGAAATTGGGATGACAGAGGTCCTTTATCTAGGACACATCATTGGAGTGAAGGAGGTACAGGTACACCAAGAAAATATTCAAGCTATCCTTGACTAGCCCACACCTAGGACACTCACAAAGTTGAAGGGGTTTTTGGGCATCTGTTGCTATTACAAGAGGTTTGTCAAAGTTTTTTCTCAACTTTGTGCACCTTTGATTGATTTGACCAAGAAGGGGGCATTAAAATGGAACCCAGAAGCACAGTCCACCTTTCAAAAAATGAAGAAAGTGATGAGTACATGCCCAATATTGGCCCTACCAGATTTCGCACAACCCTTCACAGTAGAGTGCGATGAATCAAGAGAAGGCATTGGAGCAGTGCTTATGCAGAACATAAACCCTATTGTCTATGAAAGCCGAAAGTTGAGAGGTCCTGAGCTCCTCTGCACCATCTATGACAAAGAAATGATGGCCATTATGCATGCATTGGCTAAGTTAAGGAAGTATTTAGTTGGGGCAAAATTCGTAGCAAGGACAGATCACAATAGCCTCAAGTACTTCCTAGATCAAAAGGACTTGAATGAAAAACAACATAAATGGGTGAGAAAAATCTAGGCTTATGACTTTAATATAGAATTTGTCAAAGGGAAAAATAACGTGGTAGCATATGCTTTATCTAGAAGACCATCAGTTTATGCCATGACTGATATTTCAGTGGATTGGAAGGCCCACCTCTTGCTGGAATATTCAAAAAACAAATTTGCTTGAGAAGTGATGAATGGACACGTGCAAGAAGACAATTTAAGAATTATGGATGATATCATTTACTACAAGGGCCGAATTTTCTTGGTCCCCAAATCAGCCTTCAAGGCCAAGATATTATAGGAATGCCATGATTCACCAGTAGCAGGGCATCAAGGATTCATCAAGACATACAGACAGGTACGAGAGAGGTTTGCTTGGAAGGGTTTGAAATAATATGTGATGAGCCACATCAAGGAGTGCAACACTTTCTAGGACAACAAAGATGAACACACTCATCCAGCAAGACTACTACAACCACTTCCCATCCCAGAGCACAAATGGGAGAGCATATGCATGGATTTCATCACAGGGTTGCCCAAGGCTCAGGACAAAGACTACATTTTCTTTGTGGTGGACAGGTTGACGAAGTTTGCACACTTTTTTTCCATTGCCACAGATTTCAGTGCAACATAGGTTGCAAACCTATTCTTCAGGGAAGTTTTTTAGATTGCATGGGTTTCCCAAAACCATAGTGAGTGATAGGGATAGCAGGTTCATGAGCACTTTCTAGCAGGAGCTCTTCAGGCTAGTAGGTACAGACCTGACATCTAGTACTAGTCATCACTCTCAGACGGATGGCCAGACATAGATAGTCAACAAATGGGTTGAAGTCTACCTCAAAAATTACGTGGCAGGGCAGCAGAAAGCATGGGTCAAATGGCTTCACTTGGGGGAATACTGTTACAACACCACTCATCATATGTCCATTGGTATGCCACCATTTAGGGCCTTATACAACTATGACCTTCTCTCATTTGTAGAGATTTCCTTCAGTGACAACAGGGCTCCCATGGTTCAGGACTGGATTCAACAGAGTTAGGACATACTCATAGAATTGAAGGACCACCTACAAAGGGCACATAATCAACATAAGGTACAAGTAGACAAGCACATGGTTGATCGCGCCTTTGAGTTCGGTGACTTGGTTTTTTTGAGGCTCCAACCGTACAGATAGGTATCCATTAAGAGAAGTGGCGGAGAGAAGCTCCAACCTCGTTTCTTCGGTCCATACAGAGTCAACAAGAGGGTAGGATCTGTGGTATATGAGTTGTATCTACCACAAGGCAACAAAATACACAATGTCTTTCATGTTTCGTGTTTGAAGAGGGCCATTGGCAAGCATATCACTCCTATCAAGGAACTGCCACCTATGGACGAAGAAGGACAGTTGGTACTGGTACCAGAGGAGATACTTGAATTCTGGGAGAATAAGTTGAGGAAAAGAAGCATCAAAGAGTATCTAGTTAAGTGGAAGAATATACCCATGGAGGATGCCACTTGGGAAGGGGAACAATTGATCCATGAGATAGGTCCATAATTGCTTGTGGGCAAGCGATTTCTAGTAGGGGAGACTGTAATGTCCCCCACCTCTTGATGAAGAGGGTTGGAGAGACTCAGTAGTCTAGCTTTCCCCACTAGACTATAGTCTCAGGCATACTGGGGACAAAGTCAACCAAAAAACATAACATTCTATTATTAAGTTAACTTTGTGTGGAAAAGGATAATTGAATGAAAGAAAAGAGAAGATGAGTTAAAGTTAAGGGTTAACCCTAGGGATTAACTAACTCAATAGATGAATAGACTGGAGCTATAAAGGAAAGGGCAGGGCACACTCCTTAGACATTCTAGATTATTATCTTATTTGCATTGGAGCTCTTGAGCACAATCAATTTTGAGGGTTTTGAGTCTAAAACCCTAGAGATAAACTCGGTGGTAAAATATCCCACCTTCCTTGATCCAGGCTTGGTCCCGGAGGTGAAATAATCCTCCCACACCATTCTACAGTGTTGCAAGATTTGTTCTACAGGCCGATTTCAAGCTAGGGCGCAACCTAGGGGGTTTCTAGCTAGGGGGGTGCACCATCTTGGAGAGATTGATTCGATCTGGAGGAAGGAGAAGGAATTTTGGCAAAGTAGCACCTGGGTTCTCTTCTTAGGGCCCCTAACATCATTCTTGGTCTATTCCGGAGGATATTATCCTTGTATTTTATTTCTAGAATCTTGGCACGAATTAGAGGAGAGAAGGGCGCATTGCAAAAATATGTTATCAATGTTTAGTGGCTTAGATCTTCATAGATTGACTTGAGACTTCGTCATCTTGGTAGAATTGGTCCGATCTACATTCTGGTAGATTTTGGTGGTATTTGGAGGCTCCTAGAGAGGAGAACAAATCCTCTTTGACTTAATCAAACCAGGAGGGCGCAAACAAGTTGAGGGTTTTCCTAGTTGGAGGAGAAGAACTTCTCAGATCAGCTTGAGACTTGGCCTAGTGGTTTCTATTAGCCCATTCTACATTTCGAGAGAGTTTGGAGGAATTTGGAGGTCAGGAAAGGGAGGGACGAAACTTGAGGGTTTGGCAGTGTTATCCCCTAGCTTAGGGATAACTAAGGAGATTATGTCTCGAGGCCCACAGGTCCTAGAAATGGAATACCAAGAGATAGATCAACTTGAGCATGGCCTTGGAGGGCCCATCCTTTCATTCTTTAGCACCTATAGTTTGTCAGTAGCAACAACATCCATCACATCGGCCTGGTCCTGCAGCAGAAATGGATCTTGCTCCGTGAGGTAATGAGTCTGGGTATCACGGTATGTGTCACTCTGATCCTCAAAAGCTTTAAATATGTGCATTTAATTCTTTTTTCTTCTAATGTGTGCTTGGACCTTATGATTTTCCACTTGACCACACCTGGGGGGAATGATCAGAATTTGGACTAGGGGTCAAAATTTAGCCCAAAAATCAAAGTGTTCAGAATCACTTCAACACAGACAACTGCGTAGGCCTCATCCTCACAAACCCAACACACTTCAAACGGGTTCAAACAGACATCGGATGAGTGAGATATCACATTCTATTCGATTTTCCAAACAAGCAAAAAATTTGCTGACTCTACGGTCCGTACAGCTGACGTGTCAATGCTGACGTGGAAAGTGATGATTGGGCAAAGATGACGTGGCAAGAGTTTGAATTGGCAGGGCATGTGGGTGAATGGAATTGAGACACATGGCATTTTTATTGCCCAGTTGTATGGTGCCACGTGGGCGAATGGAATTGAGACACATGACATTTTTATTGGCGAGTTGAGCAACAACTTGTAAAAGAATTTTTGACAAACTAATATCAGAGAGCCTAGTCCATTGATGGAGGCTCAAGGAGATGTAGCCCAATTGGGGGGTGAACTCTTTTATCATGTTGTTATTGTTGTGAGTTGCTGGTTATATTTTGCTGCAAGTTATGTTTGTTGTTGTATTCTTTAAACAACATATTTAACCATTGAAAATTCCTCACACATAAACACCGAAAAGAAGCATAAACTTGACACATAAATCCTCTTGCACAACTAAGACATTGAGCAAGGTCTTGAAGTTTATTTTAATGGAGTAGAGGGTTCTTGCATAGCAAAACAAGTCATCCCTCCTATTTTCAGATTAGGTTGTATCAGAGCATAGTTTTGCTCATGTGATTGCCATTGATAGCTAGAGATTTAGTTGTTGGTATTATTGTGCAAGTTTTGTGTTGAAGTTTGATATCTTGCAAGGATGGAGGAACCTTCAAACAATGGAAGTTCTCCTACATCTTCATTAGCCAAGTTATTTGACAAAGAGATGTTGAAGGCATTTGTAACCATGAGAGATATGGTGCAAGAGATGTGTGAAGATAGGAAGGAGAGCATTGTCCTTCAAGAGCAGTTGATGGCCATGAAGGAGGAGAAGCACCAGCTTCTTGAAAAGTTGCATGAGATGGAGACTCAACTCCACGAGGCAAAGGAAACCCTTACCAAGTACATGCATGAACATGAGGTATGTAATGCTAATTTTTCTTCAAATTCCTCTCAAGATGAATGCTTTGGTGTTTTTGAAAATCACACTAGAGGAATAGGGTCCAAACTATTGTTAAAAATGGGCTATGAAGGTAGAGGGTTAGGCAAGCATGCACAAGGCATTGTTGAGCCTATTGTTGTTGAGGAGAGGCCCAAGTATTGGGGTCTTGGATATGAACATAAAGATGGAGCATATTCCAATGTTGAGGAGACAAGGGAAATAGTTCCAAGAACAACTTTTGTTGCAAGTTCAATCCCTCAAGCATGCAAAGTGTGTGTTCAAGATGAATGCAAATGTGTGAAACAAGAGAGTTGTAACAACCATGAGGACAAGAACATTGTTGTTGGTCTTCAAAGGAGAGCTAGTAACTCTTCAAATTCACCTCCTCAAGAAGGCGATAAAGGTGAATGTTCAAGGAMTTTTGWKTCAAGTTCAATCCCTCAAGCATGCAAAGTGTGTGTTCAAKATGAATGCAAATGTGTGAAACAAGAGAGTTGTGGCARCYATRAGGACAAGAACACTRTTGTTGGTMTTCAAAGGAGAGCTGGTAACTCTTCAAATTCACCTCCTCGTAACTCTTCAAATTCACCTCCTCAAGAAGGCGATAAAGGTGAATGTTCAAGGTATATTTCTGCCTGTAATTCGGTTGCTTTTGATTATGTTGAGCATGGTAAATTTTCATGTAAAAATGGAAGAAAAAKTCCATGTACATATTGTGGTTTAGATAACCATCATGTTTCAAKATGTTGGAAAAGATTGACCACATTCAGGAAACTTTCCAAGCAAAGGMAACTTGAAAAGAAGATRCAAAAGWTTTGCACTCACTRCCAGAAGAKGGGTCATYTCATTGACCAATGTTGGACATTGCATCSAACCACCCATTCACARCACAAGAAGYAGATGGRTAAAGAGACTGRCAAGAATGGAAGAKGAGATTCMATCATCGATGTGAGTSAAGATRATTCACRAGAAGAGGATTTTCAGCAGAAAWAGTCACYATTGAATTGGCTTGGTAAGAAATGGTTAGATTTCTTGAACAAGTAAGGCTTGCATTTCTTTGTTTGTAGATGCACATTTCAGCCTTATGTATGCTTTTCTGTTGAAAGTATGACACGTTGTAGCAGCTTATCATACCTTGTATGATGCAAGTTTGCATGTGAATGCAATTCTATTGAAGACATTCTTGTTGTTGCACAACTTCGCGAGGAGGATGTAAGAGATGGGTATGATACTCACTTATTGTAGCCATTTATCTTTTCATTTCAGCGCTTATGTACCCATATGTGTTTTGGGTTTATGTACTTATGTTTGTACTTGAAGGAGAGTTGAAGAGCTATGCACATGCATGTGATTTTGTATGTGTGTAAACAATGAACTTGGTGATAGTTCATTATGAGTGACTCATGATTGTAACATGGTTGTGTATCATGTATGTCGACTTGTCATTTTTGAATGTCGATGTGTTTCAAATGAGTCTCGACTTGGGTCGATGTTGTCTTGATGACTATGTTGCGTCGATCATGTTTTTCGACTTATGTTTAGTAGATGGTGTTTGTCGGCTTGTAAGTCGATATTGAGTACACCAAGATGCAAGAAAATGCCATGTACTTTGATGAAGTACAAGATGCGACCGTTATTGCTTGAAGAGAAAAAGAGTTGGTTGGCATCATTTTCATTCTTGTATAAAGTTTGTTTTCAAGATTGATGGTTTTTCTTGGTTTGTGACAAGATGTCACAGTAAAGTATTTTGCAACCATTGTAGAGCGAATTGTGTCGACGCCAAAGAGTTCACATGAGGGACTTGATTCTCAGTGGGAAGGCTGTCAGTCTTCCAAGCACAAAGAGAACAGTGGGTCAGCAACATCCAGAGAACAGTGGTTGAGGGACATAGCTAGTTGCAGTGCAAGGCATGTCAAGGTACCCAGGTGATTGCCAAAAAGAATTTTCGAGTAGAATCAGTTGATAGAACTTGGAAGCAGAAGAGTATTGAAGCTCAGGCAGATAATCATCATCTTTTGTGGGTCCAAAAGCCTTTCAGTGGGAAGGTGTGATCAGAATCTGGACCAGGGGTCAAAATTTAGCCCAAAAATCAAAGTGTTCAGAATCACTTCAAAACGGAAAGGCACGTAGGCCTCGTCCTCAGGAACCCAACACACTTCGAATGGGTTCAAACGAGCATCAGATGAGTAAGATATCGCGTTCTGTTCGATTTTCCAAACAGACAAAAAAATTGCTTACTGTACAGTCCGTACAACTGACGTGGCAGGGTCGTACAACTGACGTGTCAATGCTAACGTGGCAAGTGTTGATTGGGAAAAGATGACGTGGAAAGCGTTTGAATTGGATGGACACGTGGGTGAATGGAATTGAGACACATGGAATTTTTATTGGCGAGTTGTATGGTGCCACGTGGCCCAGGCATGGGCTTCCACGTGGCACCCTATTTTGGTATGTTAAAATTTTTGTGGAGTCCACGGGGGTCGAACAATGAACCTCCAACCGTATGTAAAGCCTTGGCAAAGGCCGCCCAACCGGTGTGCCACCGTTTAGTTCTTATTATATATATGTGTTCATATATATTTAAAGTCGAATGTTTGTGTAGTTTGGCGGGGGTCTAGGTTGGGGCTTAGCTGCAGTACCCGGTTTTATGTGCACCATGTGACCCGGCAACACAGAGCAAGATAGTGCGAGGGGTTTCAAATGGTTATAACCCACGCGCCCGCCACTCGTCAAGCCCACAAGCAATCTTGCAAACAGTGCCTATTTTAGTGCTGGGACGTGGCCATATGGTCCCCCATGCGCCCAACACCTCCGTGTTTTGGGGGCTAGGTCCGCTAACTGTTCGACAATTTCGTGCATTTCACGGGAACGACACACGTGATGGGTTTAGGCACAGGAAACGCCCAGAAGCCAGGTTACTCGCATAGGAGTGCGAATTGACGAACTAGAGACAACAAGCTTGAAGGAGAAAATGGCAGGAGGCCTATCTTCTTCATTTTTTGGCCAAATGAGGTGCCGAAAAAGCCCAACTAGGGGTTTTTGGATGTTCTGAATCCATTGGTACAGTTTTCAAAGGAATTTGGAGACTTCTATTGTAGGTTTTTCTACAGGTAAGTTTCAAAGAGTTCTAGGGAGCTTAGGGCCACCATTGAAGGAGACCATGCCCAGGGGAGCCAAATTCCATTTTCAGTGACTGAATAGTTATTTTTGACTAATTGATATGCTCTGAACTCATTGGAACAGGTTTCAGAGGCATTTGAGGACTTTGACAGGTGTTTTTTCCACAAGGAAGCTCAGGGAAACTCAAGGCCACCAATAGAAGAGGTCATGCCCAGATGAGCCATGGTATGTTTTCAGAGTTCTAATAGTCATTTTTGGGGTTTTTATGTATTCTGATACCAATGGTACAGTTAGTAAATCCATTGGAATTGAGCAGAAGCTTGTAAAATAATTTTTGACAAACTAATCCTAGAGAGCATAGTCCATTGATGGAGGCTCAAGGAGATGTAGCCCAGTTGGGGGGTGAACTCCTTTATCATGTTGTTATTGTTGTGAGTTGCTGGTTATATTTTGCTGCAAGTTATGTTTGTTGTTGTATTCTTTAAACAACATATTTAACCATTGAAAATTCCTCACACATAAACACCTAAAAGAAGCATAAACTTGACACATAAATCCTGTTGCACAACTAAGACATTGAGCAAGGTCCCAAAGTTTATTTTAATGGATTAGAGGTTGCTTGCATAGAAAAACAAGTCAGCCCACCTATTTTCAAATCAGGTGGTATCATAGCATAGTTTTGCTCATGTGATTGCCATTGATAGCTAGAGATTTAGCTGTTGGTATTATTGTGAAAGTTTTGTGTTGAAGTTTGATATCTTGCAAGGATGGAGGAAGCTTCAAACAATGGAAGTTCTCATACATCTTCATTAGCCAAGTTATTTGACAAAGAGATGTTGAAGGCATTTGTAACCATGAGAGATATGGTGCAAGAGATGTGGGAAGATAGGAAGGAGAGCATTGTC
>JZKD02S2255717.1:0-11249 GCA_000966675.3 Picea glauca | reverse complement strand
CTTTAAGATAATCCTATATTTCATGACAAGTCAAAACATATAGAGATAAAATACCACTACATCTGAGACACAATGAAAAGAGGAGTTGTAGAACTTTGGTACATATCCATATATGAGTATATAAAAAACATTCTCACCAAGCCTCTATCTAGAGTGAAGTATGAGTACATCAGAGACAATCTTGGTGTGATGCATAATGTCCACCCTCATTGAGAGGGAGGTGTGATATTTATCCTTTAGTTGGCTAACCCCTCTGGCCAAGGGTTTCCTAGATCAATCATGTGAGGTGACTGAGGGATTAATGTACAATTGGGTACAAGTATTTCCTACACCATACGAGGTGGCTAGGTGTGAATAAGACTACTCGGAGAGGAGAAACATCACAACGTAGTCATGAGACTTTGGAAGTAGTTATGTGATACTAGACAACATGTTAGTATATGTGCACTACTAGTGGATTGCTATGTAGTCGTGAGACTATGGTGGTGATTGTGTATCACTGGACAATAGTTGTGTACTACTATATCGGTGGTTGTGTACCATTGGAGGTGATTGTGTATAATTGGAAAGCAATTGTGTATTACTATAGCATTAGTTGTGTACCAATGATGGTGATTGCGTATCATTGGACAATAGTTGTGTACTACTATAACGGTGGTTGTGTACCCCTCAAAGTGATTTTGTATCACTGGACATCAGTTGTGTACTACTATAGTGGTGGTTGTGTACCACTGGCGATGGTTGTGTACCATTGGATAGTAGTTGTGTACTACTATGCAGTAGTTGTATACTACTATGACTTGACAACAATTGTGTACTATTGGATGGAATTGTAGTAGCTGTGTGTTACTAGATAATTCCCATGTAGTCGTGGAGACTACTAGACTTCTTGGAAGTATTCGTGTGCTATTGATTGATTGCAACATAGTCATAGAGACTATGGCGGATGATTCGAGCTACCGATGGCATGGTAGTAGCTGTGTGCTACTAGTTTATTGTAGAGTAGTCAATGGACTACTGGATGAAGACATCATGGAAAGATACCTCCCTAGATAATATGGATTATTGATGTTTTGGTAGCTACGGGAGGTATTTTCCTCCTAGATAACTTTTCTTAGAGAAGAAGATTCCAAGAAGTCAAAGGAATACCATTGAATAGTTGAAGAACACCTCGAAAAAGAATAAAGTGAAATATAATACCACAAAATAGAAGTTGGCCCAAATGAAATAATAATAAAGTGGAAATATAATTTCTAGGAAGAGAAGCCGACCCACAAAAATAATAAAGTAAATTTGAAGACCTAGAATAAGAAGTCAGCCCTAAAGAGGAACCCAGATTAGTATAAATACAAGTCTGGTTTAGTTTATTTGTACAATTAGGAAGTTCTCCTTTTGGAGTGTGCATTAGGCAACTGCAGCTGCAGTTGTAGCATTTTCACTATTTCTGGTTTTTGGTTCTCTTGGAGAGTGCTCACCACTTGGGGAAGTATATTCTTAGTGACTCTTGGTGGTTTATATTTTGCACTACCTATGGAGGATTTTCACTAAGGTTGTGTGGTGCTTCCCAGTTGCTTCGTGCCAATTGCAGTTGTAATTGTTGTTACTAGTTGTCAGTTGTGCCAGTTCTGTGGTGTGTTATCTTGCTCTAGTGATGTGCCTATCTTTTGCCAGTTCTGTGGTGATGCTCAATTTTCTACCCTTGCTAGATTTTGTCAAGAAGAAGACAAGTATTTGTTATCAGGGTTTCTTCATTGTTGGTTTTCTCTTGTGAATAGAGCTTGTTCATGGTTGTATTGGAATATTGGAAAGATTCTCTCTAAGTAAAGTTGGTTGGGCTTTTCCCCCAAGTTTGGGGTTTTCCCAAGATAAATATTTTTGTTTTATTGTGTTTGTTTATCTGTTTCTTATATATTTCAGTAAATGATTATTGAATGCTAAAATAATATACAAATGCTATGGTAAATCTAATGTTAACAAAACTAATGAAAATCTAAGAAGGAGGACATGAAAATGTTGGATGCATGTCTGGAGTTGCGTGTTTGTCCCTACAGATAGTTCTATCCATAGATGATGATAGGATGGATGCCTAACTGAATATGGTGCCAAGATAAGTGATAGCATGAATCATAATCACCTAGTATTCCTTGGATTGAGTGATATATTCTTCTCCATATAGCCTAATAATTAGAGGCATTGTGTTCTTAAGTGTTTGGTGGGATAATTCTCCATTATTCAAGCATTGAATGCTTTAGGGCTGAAACACTATGTATTAAAGAGATCTTGAAAGTTCAAGGGGAACCAAAACATCCATTCCTTAGTGAGATCTAAAACAGGATGAGGGAACTTGTAGTATATCTCAAGAGTTGAGGGTTGAAATGAAGTGATGGATTTCCCGACAGTATCCCCGATAATATCTCACTAGGAAGAAGAAGAATTTATCCTTGAATATATGGTATAGGTCACCTCACTTATAGGTAGTCCCAAAATCCATACCACATTGATTATCTCTAGATACAATTCCAAGAATATGCACTTATGTATCAATATTTGTTGCCTCTTCTCTATCAAGACTGAGCTCAATAACTGGGTCCTTTTGCTTCCTCGATATTTTTAATGCCATATTTGGACCTTATAACTCATCCATTTTAAAAACATGGCACATTAGTGGAGTTAGATACAAGAATCAAAATAAGATTCTTATTCTAAGTAAATATTCTTCTCTTGAAATAAAAACAAGGGGGGTATGATTTTGAGAGAAGTGGTTTGATTTCTTTTGAAGTTGGGAATTTAAGGATCATTAAGCTATTTCATCCAAGTATTTCACTTATATCCATTTTTGAACTTATATATGTAACATCTCAAGTCTTGGCATAATGATAATGATAATTACGAGAAAATTGAATGGAAAATAACAACGAATGTAACTCTTGGATCATTCACTGCGTTGACTTCCCATCGTGGATAGGGTGAAAAAAAATCCATGTCTATCAATATCATGTGAGCTATATTAGTTGGGTCCAATAAGAAATGTGTGTGACAAAAGGTGTATTTCCCTATCTAAKCTTAAGTAACCCTAATAAAAAAGTTTCAAAAATTTCATGGTTCTCTTGAATAAGTAATTGATAACATGRGATCCCTTKAAAATGACTTATGTATTGCGATGGTTCACCAAGGAATAGACAAGATAAATGGGTCATAACTCACTCAATCACTTTTCCTTGTCAAATTAAAGTCYGTGCATATGGATCAATTGAAAAGGGGATCAACCAGTGCAGAGTAAGGAGCTATTTTTTTTAATTTTTTATGTTGCCTTAAATTCTAGACAACTAAGGTAGTAAAAGAAACATTTCATCCAATTTCATAGCCATAGCCCATTTAACTATATATAGTTASATATACCCTAGATATGGATACCAATCCAGTAGTTGGAGACTAGGTTGACTGATTTGTTTGAGAGTAGTATCCCACTSTATAACCAATTTGAAAGTTTTCATCTCTTCCAGTTAGGGAATATGTATAAGACTCATGRCATAGGAATTTGTGTTATGSYCGAGGAAGTATTTTTTTATTCATACTGGTTGGGCTTGCAAGGGTTCGAATCCCTATATGTGCCAAATCAAATGATATTTTCAATGGGAAAAAATTCCTTTTTTYTCATTTTTAAAATGGCCCCGTGGAAAAGAAACAAGAGGAGAAATAAAAAGACAAATGAAACTTTGAAAKTAAAGAGAAGTAAKATTYTAYTATGAGGTGCAAGGCTTACTTGGAATATATCATAGGTGGCTGTGTGCAAGTGGTTGATTGAATATATTTGATTKCAATRGGCTTGAGATAATTTTCTCGATACTTGGTGACACAATGGATGRTATCGAGCTTGAAAAAATCATGAGAAAATGGAATGAAATAAAACAAGTCTTGGTTTCTTTTTTTGTTTTATGAAAAAAATATTGACCCTTTTTGCCACCTCTTTACCTTTTTTTTTTTAAAGTCACTTGGGATACGTTGCATTCATAAACAAATTTGAGAAKTTGTGGTTTGTTAGTATTTTGGAAGTTTGTGGCCCTGCAATATGTCACATGAAGTAAAKCTTAAKTGCTACAATATATTGCATGGAGAAAGGTTTTCTATTSACGATATGTTGAATGAAAGAAAATTCTAGGAATGCAATACGCTGCGAGAGACAATATTTTCCCTTGCAATGTATCACACATARGAATTTTTTTGAAGTTGCGATGTATCACATGGGAAMTGTTTTTAAAAGTTTTGATATGTCACAAGAAATCATATTTTCTAAGTTTTCAAATGTSAAAACTTCAAATTTTTTTTTGGAGYCATGAGYTTTTGATTTTCTCCCTTTTGAAGTCCATTGTATTGGAGGCATCACAATTTTWAAATTTTTTGTTGTATCACACCAAATATGATTTTGGTTGTAATATGTGGTATGYTTGGAAACTTTCTAAAGTTGTGACATAGTGCAATCTTAAAAAAATTAAGGACTGCAATAAAATGAGTTTTCTTAATGAAAATTAAATCAAAAKATTGAAGAGCAATTTAAAACTTGATGAAATACTGAAAAARGGTTTAGGACTTACTCAAAGTGAATTTTTTTTTAGTCATGATATTAATCTTGAATGACTCATTTTCTAGGATTCAAATAAATAAACAAGGGTCCCAAAACTTTTTCTTCTTGTCCTGTGACAAGGACAAAAGGTATGGGGAAGTTGTTTTTGCTCAACAATTGGTGACACATTGCATGATGTTATGAATCTCTAAAACCAAGCTATTAGATAATGAAAAGTTATAAGAGGGAAAAATTATCTTTTAAGAATAATCTTTTATTTAGTTCAATGGGTTCCCTCTAATACTTGTACTCTAGATCAGTTGAATGGGAGCCCACTTCAAGCTTGGTAAATTCAATAGTCAAGGATGAAATACTTAGATATGGAGTTTATTTCTTGACTTGGTTATTCCTCAAATTCTAGCATAGTGCCATAAGGTTTGTATAGGTAAGGGATGTTGGAGGTTTACTTAGGATATTTTATTCCCATTCTCTTATTGTTGTTCCACGACCAACGAGTATCCATAGCCCTGATGGAGTCACCTTAGTATCATAGGACTTTCTCCATTACCAGTGAGTATTCATAACATTGATGTAGATACCTACATTCTCCACATGATCTGAAATACCTTTCCCAAGCATTTATCTTTTGATTTTATTTTGAGAGAGGTGGATGGGGGATTTCAGTAACCCTTTAAAGGAATGTGGGATGATACGTGATATGAACTACATCAACATCTATGTAAAACATCAACCATTGTTATGTGTATGGATGGAGCCTCAAAGATGACTAGTAAACTACTTAGACCTAAACTTTGAGCTGTTCATGTCCATCCATTGTTCAAGTAATGTTCCACCATTGAGATGATAGCTTAGATACCAAACTTAAGGTATTGATTAAAGAAATTTTCATGAGCCAATGTTTTATCCATTTGGATTAGAGTAGAGTTGCATGTTCTGACCAACTACATTCAACGATCCTAAATAAATCATAGAACTTGCAATGTACACTCAATCAGTTTTGAGAATAAAATTGAAAAGTAAAATTCTCTGAAAGAAACTAACTAAGAAAAAACAATGATTAGGTAATCAAAATTCAAATCAAAAGAAAACCATGAGAATTCTAAATGAAATGAAAGAAAGAAGATAAAGTTTCAAATGAAAATTTAGAAAACAAACAATGAAGAATATTATGTACAAGCTAACTTCCCAAAAGGTAGCTAACTAAAATACATTTTCAGAATTGGTCATTTACAAGAAGGAGGTCTACTTATCCTTCTAAGTTTTGTAGTATATACATACCTAGGCCAAGTTTTTCAACCACTTGTTAGGGACATAGCCACAATTTTTGGAACTTAGTGTGTTTACCCCTTTCTTCATGTGGCTTGTCCCACTTTAAGATGATACCCCCCACTTTGATATATTTATCTCCTGTTGATCGCATTTCAAACCATATCTTAACCATTCATTGATGTACAAAAAAAATATTATTTTCCTTTTGTCTTTCTTCTTCCAACTTAAGAAAGGTATCAAACCTCCTCTAGATATATGGGAAGATCTAACCTTGTGATGCTTGGGATAATTGGAGAGATGGAAATGATATATTTGGAGGGAGAATGGATTCATTTTTGTATACCAATAAGTAAGGATAAGTTATTAGATAAGCCTTAGGAGTCACTTTGTTAGCTCATATAGCACTTGGTAAGGCATTTTGCTAGTTCCTCTGGTGGTCAACTACAATTCTCTTTAGAATGGAAATCACATTTTTGTTAGTGGGATCAACTACAACATTAACTTAGGGGTAATAGTGATCTAGATTGTATCATTATATAAATTTTCATCTATATTGGTACTCTTTGGGTGGAAAAAATTAAAGAATTGGCTTGTAGGGCCCACTTTAGTGGTAGATCCTAGTTTGGAGATTTAAGGTCTAGAACCTTCCAGAGCCATTTTAAGGCATCAAACGACCTTTTTTAGGGTCGAAATTTTACAAGAACATCTCCTATCCCCTTTACACTTTTCTACACACTGGGACCGTTCAAATGGTGCGAAAATCACCCCAATCAGATTTTGCATGTGAAATTTATGCCTCCCGTAGGTTTACCTACCTTGTTGACCACCATGGTATCGAGTGGATTCCATATTAGCCTCCATTACAAACACATGTGGGGCTATTCACATGTGGAATTTCAAAAATGTTCTAGAAGGTCCAAACCTTATAACTAATTAAGGGTTAAGGCATTCAAAAACCCTAACAATATATTACTATCAGGCTATATTAAACACTGGGTCGCTAGAAGAAGAAGGGGCTCCATTATTTAGCATTGTACTTGTTCCATGAGCAGAGAATCTAAGAGTGGTATTTGAGAGAATAACAAAGGAGGAGTACTATTTTGTAGTGGCCATTCAAGAAACAATGTCAAAATCAAATCCATAGTGAGTGCCTCTTTCTTTGTACTTGCATATTTATAATTGAATAAAAGAGAGAAGAGCATATGTCTCACCTTATAGCTGGGTTTTCTCTCATATCAGGTTTCCTAGGATACATCTCATGTTCATTTTCGTGGTTAGTGTGATCAATTGTCGATTTTTAAAATTTTCATATTTCAATTATTCTCATAAGGTTGATCAATAAGCTAGCAATAATAAACTTGAAATCTAAGGAAACAAACTTGCATGATAAAATATTTTAGCATAATACAAGATCTATTATGATGAACTATTCCAATGGAATATCCACCATAATTTATAGATCATATTGGTATCAGATAAGTTTAGTTTGGGGTATTTGTGGGAAGTTGCAGGATCCAAGAATTGGCTTAAGAAGGAAGTTGTAGAACCCTAGCCATGGAAGATGAGTTTAGTCATAAGAACCCTAGCCATGGAAGATGAGTTTAGTCATAAGAACCCTTGGGATGTAGAAAAAGAGAGATTTGTGAGGATGGAAGAGAAATTCACTGCTATGTCTCCCAACATGGCCTTCCTCATGGTGTCTCCAATGAACAAGTTTGGACCTTTCAAGGAGGTTGGTGGTTCTAACTCAGAATTTGAATTGGATGAGAAACCAAGAGATAGTGAAACCCTAGAAAATGAGTAAAGAAAAAGACCAATAAAGAGAAACGAATATTGGAGATACATGCACACTTACCTAGTATATTTTTTCCTATTTTCTATATTCTATATTGTGGGTGCCACTTGGTCTCCCTTGGTCCAAGATATTCTCCCCTAGATGATTGATAGCAGGGAAAATCCCCCTATTATTATACTGGGTTGAAGTATAGACAAAGCATTGATCTCCCTTAAAAGATAGTTCTATTTATAAACTACCCCAAACAATCTGAACTTAAAAGACAAGAGAAGGAAAAAAGGGTGTACCTTAGGTCCTTTCGGCTAGTGTAGACCTCGTTCTCCTTTGTAGTTTCTTGGGCTGTTGGTCTCCTCCCAAAGATGACCTGCAAAAATTTTATCCAACAAAGCTACACGATATTATATCTCTACTTATCAATGTTAGGGTTTAGATATAAATGTAAATGCATTAATCAATTAAGAAAAAAAACACAATGTTTTGGACAAAAAAGAACTATTTTATTCAAATGTGAAGATTACAAAAGTTACAACCTTCTTATTGGAAGATGCTCCACAAACCAGGTCTGGTCTCCTCTTACTTCTGCTCCAAGTGCATCATTCATAGACTACCTCTCACAATCAACTGATCTCCTTGGGAAAAGGGAAGGGATTCCATAGGGAGAAAGGGATGAAGGGGAATGCTGAGGCCAAATCTTAGAAAGGGATGCAAAGCTTGGGCTAGAAGGGGAAGGCATTTTGGAAGAGTTTCTTTGTTCTCTTTCTTTATTTTGGAATGGGAACCCAAGACCTCTTTTTATATGAAAAAAACATGGTTATTCATTTTGGGGATGGGATACAATGGGTAAAATGGTTGGGAAACCCTCGATATCCCGTAAACTCCATCGAATTCATTGCAACTTTTTATTTATTTTCAACTTTTGGAGGTAAACGTGGACTGTTTAGCATGTAGCCTGCATATGTACGTGGGCCGTTGATCCGGATTATTTTCGACACAAAATGAGAGCAGAGATATAATAAAGAAATGCACAGAGATATCACAGATATTCAATAATATAATAGAAATGTATCAGAGATGCAACCATAAACACAGATATAAATTAATACACGATTTCTATTAATGAAAGAAATGTACAGAGACTGTAAAAATACAAAGTGAAAGACTCGCTAGAATGGTGACAACTTATCTCTGAGAAGAGATGTGATGGCTACTCACATTCACAAGAAGATGGTTACAATGAGTCTCTGAAGGTCTTTTTACAATAAACTGAAATTTCAAAAACCCTAGACATCCAAAAACCTAACCCTAGGAGATGAAGCGCCAAAAGTCATGTAGGCCCTGTTTGGGTAAGTTGGTGTATCAACTTCCCGGGGTCGTAACTTTTGCATACGATCTCCATTTTAGGCATATGATAGCTCGTTGGAAAGGTATCATCGAGGAGATTCATTTTGGGGTTTAAATTATTCCTTTGGCTATCATTGAGACCCTCTATCTTGAAAAACCTTCATTTGGGCCCTCAAAATGGCCCCGGAAGTTAAAAACTACTAAAAATAGTAAATTGCCAAAATTTCAAGAAATCTGTTTTGAGCCAGTTGGAAAAGGTGGGTGGCCACTAATATCCACTTGGATCAGCTATATAGTATGAAAAATGCATATGCATGTGGGAAGTAGTGCAACAGGGCACGTACATGCTCCAAAAATTTATTTTTTAAAGAGATATCCTCAACAATAATTTGGCAAATTGTGAAAGTAGAAAGGCCAATGCCATGTATGCATAGGTAGGGAATTTCAGGGCTATAACAATGATAATATTATCCCATAGACAAGGTTTCCACCCATTATTCAATCATTACTCAATTGTATATTAGTTACACTAGTGGAGTCCAATATTGCATGGAAACCTTAGAATTATCACCAAGTGTTGCATGCACACCTTGGAATCATCACCAATTGTTGCATGGACATCTTGGAATCATAATAAAGAGGGTGTAATTCACATGAATGAGGCTAGGAGGGAACACCATATGTGCATACATGAGTGTATCTCAACTCCACTTGTGAAAACTAGTTAAGTGTTGATTGCAGAGCTGGTTAACTAGGACTAGGTGGTGGTTTACTCAGGTTTCTGTTAGTGCACGTCCACATTATCTCTAGAATATCAACTATGGTGAGTTGGTTCCTCATGTATATTATATCACATGTAAATTATTCCATTCGTTCATTGTGGAATGCAATTCTTTCATTCTCTCTTCATCTTTCTCTCAAAAACTTGCAATTTTTTTTGTTCCTCTTTGCATGCTAGATTCTTTGTGCAGGTTAAACGCCAATTTCAAAACCAAATTCTAATGCCATCATTCCTTCACAAACTCTATTCACAATGGAATGAAATTTGGACATCAATTCCTATCAAGGTGAGATAAATGATATTAATTTGAATCATTGGTTGTAATAGTTAACTATATTTTAGTTTCCATTATATAGATGAAGAGCAGAGGATTTTATTTTCCTAACTGAAACTAGAGGGTCATGCATGAACTTGGTGGGAAAGTGATGCATAGACACTTAGGATGTAGTGTGATCTAATAGTAACTGAGTGCACTATAAGGAAAACACCTTGTGTCAGAGGTTTTTGCGGAGGTTTTTAGTGTTACAAGATTTGATTTTTTTTTCAAAATAACCTATACTATTTGAAGAGGAGGTTTTAATGGATGTTCCATATAACTCGAAACATTTAGGCGGGTGGAGGTTGTAGTGGATATTTTTTCGGTGATTTTATTATCAAAATGCACCGATGCACTCTTAATCATCCTGCCCCAATGTGTACATATAATACAAAAGCACCAGTGTGCTTATAATTATTATGCACCAATTTCACCTTTTTTGTTGTATGCAAATTATCAATGCTCTTATAATTTCTACACACCGACTCTACATTGTTTTTGTATGAAGCACTGGTTATTTTAAGCTTATGTACACCCTAGTGTGTTTAACATATCATGTGCTTGAGTTCTTGTATAATTAGTACATGACGGTGCCTGTATTACCATGTGCACCAAAGGGTAGTGAAATTTTGAATATTCAAGGTGAGATGTTGGTGCCATTATTTTTACTGAGCACTGGTGTGTTTATTATACTTACTACAACTGAGTGTACATTATATTTAGAGCCCATGTACGTATATTAAACTTACAACACTAATGCATACATTGTATTTAGATCCCCGATGTGTATTATAAACATGGGCACCATAAAATTTTGAAAATATAAATATTATTGTATGTTATGTCATTTGCGAAATAATGATTTTTCTCAATAGTTCACATTGGTTTTTATAATTAATGGGAACTAGTGCTTACATAACTCAAACACACCACACCATCTAGTGAGTTCATAAGAATACAATGCATTGATATGTATATATTTTAATTATTATTATTTTTTTTTTTATAAATTTTCAATTAATCATCTCAAAAGAATTTTTTTTTATAATAATATTGTTTTATATTTTTGTTATTTCATTTCGATATAATTATTGCATTAATACATTATCCAACGGATTTCATCTCTATTATTTGTAACAATATAAATCATCAACATAATAACTAT
>JZKD02S2255706.1:0-26337 GCA_000966675.3 Picea glauca | reverse complement strand
TGATTGATTTGCCGCAAATGATCGTTTGATTCCCACACATGCCCTTGTTGGTCGCTAGAGCGACTAAATGGTGGTTAGTCGCTAGAGCGACCAATATTCATCGTTAAATCGACCAACCTAGAATGTTGGTCGCTAGAGCGACCAACATTTGGACCCCGAAAAAAAAAGATAAATTTAGTACAAAAAATGCAAAAAAATACGACGAACTTCTAAACCGTCGTAATATTTCGTCGTAATTTGCGCCCAATGTAGTAGTGTTAGAGGACCATGTAAATTAGTTTACGTATAAATTATCATTAATTTAACCACAACAGACAATGTAAGAAATATTCAATTTTCATGGAACACATACAGTTAAAACTTCCTTACCTATCTTCTCTTAAGGGAGCTCTGCTGAGGTTTGACAAAGAAGAAAGGAAGAGTCATCAACTCAAGATGTCAGGGAGGTCGGGTCCCTAGATCTACCTATCTACATGTCCAAGCTAGTGTCGTAATATTCTTGTAAGGACAGATCCCTTCCGCAGAATCAAATCCTCTTGTTTCAAAGCCAATATCGATGCTAGTTTAATATCTAGTCCCAATCTGAGAGATCTTTTACCAAAAGAAAGTGTTGTTTTTACAACATGAAAGAAAAAACTATTGAAAGCACTACAATGTAACATAATCAAAAGGAAAGCAATAAAAAAGATACCATCAATTAATCATAAAAACGTAAGAATTTTTCTATCTTTTCATCTTAGTAGGTAAGCATTAGATTACAAATTTTGGGACATGAGTGTACGGACTGAAACAATAGAAAAGTATGTCCTCCTTGAATTTTTTTTCCTCCAACGCTACTAAGACTACTTCTAGAAAGATTCTTATCGTCCGGTGATAATATTTTTCCTCATCCATGGCCTTAATATCGTTCAAGGAAATGTGCCCATCTCGACATTGTAGTGGGTTCATAAATGGTTTCCTTTGTACTTTAAAGTTTAATAATGAAATAAAATATGGTATTTTAATATTTTTATTTTTTAATTTAATAAAGGTTAGAAAAACCTCATAAATTAATCATTTCATGTTTTTGACAATGATATCATAAATAAATAATTTTACAATATATCTAAAATTATTATTTATTAACATCTAAATGAAATCATAAATAAATATTTTTATAATATAATTAAAAATGTTATTTATTAAATCTAAGGTTAAACTTTAGAAATTAATTTATAAATTTACTAATTAATATAGACCCGCCTTTTGTAGATATAAAAATAAGAATATATATTAAGTTTTGGGTGAACCATGAGTTCTAATCATGGAAGGCAAAGAGATGTAAAATGACTTGTTATGTCGAAAAATGTACATCTATTGACAATGGACACAATTAATCACCTTTTAATCTAAAATTTTAATCTTATGGCTAACAATTAAAGATGCTGGCATATTCATGAAATTTAATGCTCATAACTTCCTTGCATTTCTTACATTTCTGAATACTTCCGTTACCTTGTTTACTTTTTCACATTTACTTAATATGATTAAGAAACTTCTCTAACCATTGATTGACAGGTTAACTGATTAAGAAAAATTAATATGTATGAAACTTTGCATTGCCATGTTCCTTGAGATTAAGCGTTTGTAACTGAACGCAGTGATAACTACAGCAATAGTAACGCTGAATGCAGTGGAAGCTGAGCGTCGTTTCAACTAGCACGATAGCATTTCAGTGACCGATACCTTTCGGCATTCTCCAGCCGCGAGTAGGCTGTGCTAGTATCTATAGACATATCGTCAGTGCATCAAGTGAGTCAACAATCCAAAGGATTGAGGCAAGCATTTCAATTCTGGGCAATCGAGGATCCACAATTCCTTCAATCTTTTGAGATAAACAAGCAAAGGTGACAACAACCGATCACCTCCTAATTCTAGAACGTCCATCTTGGATAGGTCTCCAATACCGTTTACCCCGTTTCAGACACATCTAATTTTAACAAGAACCGTTGGTTTGCCACTTGGGGAGGAAATTCCTTCACATTGCTACAACCTTTAAGATCTAAGTATTCTGGGGTGTTAATATCTCAAAAAATAGGTATTTCAACCTAATTGGGGTAACCTCTCAAAAATAGGTATTTCAATCTAATTAGATACCCCCAAAAAGTTGGAAGCATCTGCAAACTGGAAGCATTTGTCAAATCTATTAACGGAGATTTTTTAGATTTCCCAATGAATAAGGAACAAAGATAATTTCTGAACAGTCTCTTAACACTAAGCATTGGAGGTATTTTAGATTTCCCAGTGAATCAAGAAGAGAGATAATTTCTGAACAGTATCTTAACCCTAAGTATTTCAAGGAGTGCACATCACCTAGTTCTTAGTTCAAGGAGACTCGCTAGAAAACGAAATCTCAGAAGGAAGCTTCTACAGCTCTCTGGCAAAAGGGAAACTTCTACAACACGTTGGCAAGAACAAAACCCTAGAAATCATGCAGAACAATGTCTCTACATGCATGGCATCGGGCATTGTTCACGAACAACGTATCTTTGAAGTTTGAACAGAGTTTATTTGCCCGCGGCAGTGTTGTAGGCAAAACGCTACATATCTTGTGCAACTTGTAGTATATAACATGTATACCATAAATCTGCATTAGTAACACTTCAAGGGGTGCTTAGCACTCTTCAGCGTTGTATTGGCGGAGTATACAAATACCTGAATAGTGCCACAATCTCAGAAAAACGAGTTTATATTTTTCTTCATTATTTTTGTTTACCTGACAGCTATCAACTGACATGAAAAGTTACAATTGTCACTTGTTATCGATGCCTTATATTTTAGCATGTTTTCCACTAATCTCGATCCTTATTCAAATAATCTATTTAAATAATCTAAGAACTTGGTCGCAAGAACGCACAAGGTAAAAGAGTAAAGCCAAAAACTATGTTTGGCATAACGTATGGAAAGTGCATATACCAACATCTGTCTCTACATGTAATTTAATAAAATAAAACTATTTAGTTGTCTGTTATTCAAGATCATCGATCAAAACAAAGTAAGGAGGAAATCATAACGGAGTTAGGTGGAGGCCAATGGACATCTCATTGACAAATGGATAGTGTATTTTTCCTTGAGTGTTGAGGCTAACACATGGCCTACTGACTATGAGTTGTCATGTGCATTTTGTCAAAACTCGAAAGCTCTAACCAATACCATTGTTTGTGGATTGGAAGTTTGTAAGCAGTGGAAATCTCAGAGGATACCAAAATTTCAGATTTGAAGGATTTTGGCCCTTTGGGGCCTTCATGTTGCTCGTGAAATAAAGAGGAACGGTTTTTTGGTGCCATTTCAGAGAAGACATCGTCTGGTCCACTGTATCTGTCTAAAGTACTTAATGTATGACGAGAATTTTGTTCTCTAAAGTTTAAGGCAGCCATTGGGTCGTTGTTACAATACACACCCAAACTTTTAGACCTGGCTTGCTAGGTTTCAAGCTCTTCTACAACTATTTGCAGCAAACTCTCGAATAGTCGAAATATTTTTCGTTTTGTGGCTATAATTCGTCGAAGCCTTTCTTTTCGAAGAATTTCTAGCCGGGGAAAATTTACATTTTGTCTTGACTGCCTTTGAGGAGTAACTCAGATACATAACATGTAAGTAGCTTGTACCTTTAATATTTTTCATTTTTGGCCTTTAAAGTTGTTGTCTTTAGTTCAGGGATCTCATAACTCTAACGTTTTATTTAGAAAAAAAGATGAAATTTTTGTTCAGGACACTTAGGGTTTTGGAGGATTTCTTTTTTTATTGTCTAGCGTTGAGTTTTTATGTTTTTACTCTCGAAGAATTTTAGATGGTCGACATGTTGCAGATAATTCATTTGAACCATTTTATTTTTATGAAGAATCAGAAAACTTTTAAAATTAGATTTTGTTATTTCAAGTAGGGGTTAGAATTTGGGCAATATAATCACCCGAGAGTTATTTAGTTGGAAGCGTGGAAAAGACTTGTGAGTGATAGAACTGCTTACTAGTGAGTGTATACTTTAATGTGAAAAGTTTCCTGGTATTTAGGGAAATAGTCAGATGCAATAGTGTTTTTTTCTTTATTTAGTTCTTTTAATTAATGGTGCTTAATATGGCAAATACCATAGATGTACTGAAATCCCTTTTGTTCTTTGTTTTGATCGTTTTGAAGCCTGTCAAAGAAAATCCCAGGAAAGCAACACATAAATCCTGGGTATTTGCAATGGGGGTTGTTTTTTCATGACAGGGTTGTAGAAATATCTTCGAAAGTCCCATTTGGGCAAGAGGCTACCTTCTTATGATGATCGCAATCGCAAGAGCCTGTACACTAATGGGGCACTACCCTTTGCCTCCAAAGAATTTAAATTTATATGATGAGGATGATGAAATGGGTGGCCCTAAGTATGCTCAAAATTTATATTGTCACATACAAATTATACTATCCAAATATATGATAATTTTTCATGCAGGCTAAGATCATTGTTTCTTTAAGATTATTTAAAGAGAGTAATATGCAACAAAGATTATTTAATAGAAATAGTAAACAGTCCTGAAAGTTGTTTAATATTGTAGTTACATTGGCAGGATTAGTCAGCAACAAAGATTCTAGTTGTGTACAGATACATTGCATTAACTACGATCACATCAGTACAAAAAACGTTAATCATATGATCAGTAGTTACTGCATGCTTATTAATGTTCTGACCTGTTGTTCTTGTTCTGACCTCTTGTTCTTGTTCTTCAGATTAATGAACAAGCAATGCACCAACAAGCTCAAGATCAATTATGAAGGTTGCATAAGTGAGAAATTATGAAGTTAGCTTCATAGACAATTAGCTTCACATAGAGACCAGTTAGCAAGGGCAAGTTAGCTTCACAGAGAGACCAATTAGCAAGAGCGGGTGCATGAATCCTGAAGCATTGTATGCAGGGGGGAATTGCAGTGTGACTGTGCATGTAGTATAGGTGTAGAATGAAGGGAAATTGTAGCTATACTATGCATGTAGTATAGGTGGAGGACATCCAATGCAATAACCAACAGCACTAACCCCAACTGCAGCAACCCTATGCCACTTATCATGTACGTGGCCTTTTAATAAATTATGTAATTTTTACTTATTTACTATTTCTGACAAATAGTGGCAAAAAATTGAGCACACCAGGGTTAATATAGTCCCGTCACAACCCCTATCCCAATCATAAAATTGAAATTATGAAATTACAAAATATATAAAATTATTTATTTATTTGAAATAGTTAAAATAATAAATGTTTTCTTCAAAACATTGGGAATTTTTTTTTAGGATGGAGACAAAATGCACCAAGTAATATATCAAAATCGACCGGGTAATAGGCACTCAACAGCGAGGTGAAAGCTATAGTCCCTCATCACAGGAAGGGACTAACAAGAAGGCTCCCCTCCCCTCCTTTCACGTTTTCATGGAACACATAAATCATGATGAGTATAATGGGAAAGGGATGGGATGCCATGTCCCCTCCCCATCATACTCCAAATTCAAGCTTTGGAGGTTTGTGGATTCCCCCCCTTCTTCTCCATTTAAAAATAGGACCAACACCAAGCTTATTCATATGCCTCAAGAAATATATATATGCATGATTTTCCACTTAAATCACATGATAACTCATGTGTTTGAAACTTAAACATATGACAACTGTCGGAGGATTTAGTTTCATTGTCGCCGAGGGTACTCGGGGCACTTTTTGTTAACTTTCCCGAGTGTACTCGAGGCACTTGTTTTCAACTCTCCCAAGTGCTATCGACACAGGTGATGTAAGCTTATTTGAGTAAGTAAGTTTTTTTGATTGTTGAACATATTGTTGTAGGTGCATAAAATTGTTTAAGTGTTTTGTTTGGAGATGGGGGCGCACTTATTTTAAAACGAGGAAACGTGGAGGGGGGAACGTGGGCCATGGTCCCTCCCCTCCACGCAAGCTTTAAAACCTTATGTAATAATACCCATACATTAAAATATTATACAATAATCCCCATACATTTGCGATTAATTTATTTCAATTCATGTGAATTTGAAATTAAATGTTTTTTTTTTTAAATTGAAATAAAGTATAATTTTAATTATGCCCGCAGGGGTGTAGATCGATTGGCAAGTGTTGTGTAAATGGAAGGAAATATGTAAAAGAGGTCTCAAGGTCAATTCTCACCCTGATTTACTCGGAGGGTGTGCTTGTGGGCTGTGTGTTCCTCCCTAGGGGTTATAAGGCAGCCGACAGGATTCGACCCCATGTCATGCGAGTACGATATTGCCGTTGTTATTGATTCCCCTAGTTACAAAAAAAATAAATTTAAATAGTTTTACATTAAAACAAATGTTGTTAAAAAAAAATAAGACTTTTGTGTATGGGCGGTGCTAACTAGTTACTCGATTGAAGGAGATATTGACGCTATGCAGCTTGACCTTAAAAAGATCATAACTTACTCATACAACATCATATTGGGGTACCATTTTTTGCGATGCGGAGAGCACATAGAGACGCTTTTAGTGAGATAACTGGATATGGCATTCAAGTATTCTATCAATGTCACGACTGCCGAGATTGACTAGGCTAGAAATCCTTGGTGATCGTTTTGTAACTTTCGAGCCTCAGAATTCGATTCCGACAGTTGCGTTGGAATCGTAATGGTGGGAATCATGCAATTAACCTATTTTGGGGATGAAAATTTGACTTTGACGGACACCTAAAAATGCGCTCAAAGGCATTTGTTAATGAAAGTTCAGGTCTAGTTTCCACTTTTTCTTTGCCCAAATTAGATTTTGTTAGTTGTCGGGTCATCTGTGATGTACATGCGCTTAATTCACCCATTGAGACTGAGGTTATGCATCAATAGCACAAAGTTATAAACCCTCCAAAACAACCAACTCGCATCCATTGCGCTCAGTACTATCTAAGAACTGAAAGGACCAAATTTCTTCTGAAGTGCATTTCATAATCAATGCAAGACCAATACTTGTTGTGGTTATCTGATCTGATGCTAGGTGATGCTTTCACAACGAAAATTTATTCATAACGTCAAGAAATGCAAAGCAAACAAGCTAGTACCACGTGCGTGAAGAAATCCATCGGGGAACACTACAAACTTGATTACAACTGCGATCTGAAGCGAATCTAGTGAGATATGAAATCATTGGCCAACTGTCTAGATAGGCGTGGAGATTTTAGTCATTGAAATTGTAAGGAGATTGGTTGATGAGCACAATAAGGAGGGATCTGAGCTGGGAGGGGGACGAGATAAGACTTAAGATGAAAGTGGGCTACACTGACCTAGTTAGTGTTGGCGAGAGGGAGAAGGTCATCTTCGATGCACTTGGAAATGATGAGGGGTCGACATCCTTAAGCTGACATATCGAGGACATAAGAGGGAAACTTATCAACATGCAATGCATCGATGAAAAAGAGGTGAACCTTGTCGATATGCAGTGCAACAAAGCGAAAGAGAGGGGCATTGTTGAAATGCGATGCAATGACATGAGTGGAAGGCAGTCAATTGGTGAAAGGCATGTGCGTGGTGAAGATAATCATGTGACCAATATCGGTGGGACGACATTGATCATGCGAAATTCTTCGACGATGAAGATGTGTGTCAGTGAGGTTTGGTGGAAGCGCGATAGGGCATCAACAAATTTCAAAGGGAGGTGGATGATGTACTGACGATAAAATCAATGGTATGTCAATGAAAAGGTGGAAGAAGAATGTGCACGTGAGTACGCTATGTATAAGTGCAGGAATAGGGGACTCACCGAAGTGTGGATTGTCGGGTAGAAGTGATCTGAGAAGGAACTGGAAATGATTAGGCGGGAAGATCGAGGGGAAAAAACTTGGGCGTAGCCATTTACGCGAGGGAGAGAGTGTGAGAGTTCTGGTTGGAAGAATGAAATGAGGGCCCAATTTATTTTCTTGGAGATATGCTAAGGCAAGAAAATTGGAAGGTTGTTGTGTGCGTGCAATAAATGGTGATACACTGGGCGAAGCCAAAATCTCTACTAGTCTTTTCTAACTGATAAGAAGAAAATGTAGAAGGTCATATAATTATTTTAAAGATAAAAAAAATTTGGAAATAATGTTCAACAGTTACCTAAAAGATTTCATCGTGGTGGGATCACTAGAGATGCTTGCATATCGACTAGTGGAGATCGTTTGTTGTAAGTAGAGGATGCGTTATGATGAGGTTTATTTCCTTAAATTGTGTTGACGATCCATGTTTGTATCTCCATTTTGGGGCTGATATATATTTGGGATAAATAAATATTTTTCACCGGGTGCATATATAGATATCTTTCAGGTGTTGCTCCATTTCCCATGAGCTTCCATAGCCTCGATGGAGTCACCACAACATCACAGACCTTTCTTCACTGCCAGAGAGCATCCATAGCACCGACAAAGATATCTGCATGTCCCCTAGTCTGGTCAAACTTTATGTTATGACCCAAGGGGGGCATATCTATGGATAAATGTATATGATATGACCCCAAGGGGGGAATATATGGGCCTAAATATACATGTAATGTTTAAATATATATGTAATGGGGTCAGCCTAGTAGAAAAGGGGCCTCATGTGCAAGTGTTAATAACTATATATAAGAGATCATGTATTCATTATTATGACATAGAATTGTGAAGTATGAATGGTATTTGGTTATTTGGAGGGGGTTCCCCTATTATTTAAGGAGTTATTGTGTAAGTTATCTATCTTGGAGTCGTGCTCCATGCTCACATTCTATACATGGTGTGTACTTATGTTATTTTATGATATTTTAAGCATTTGGATTCATTACAATTGGTATCAGAGCATCGACCCTAGGGTTTTTCTTTCTCAATAAAGTCATTTTAGAATTTTCACTAGAAATTTTTCTCAAAGATACTTCAGAAGGTGAAACCTGGAGGATATTGAGAAGAATTGTCATAGCACCTGTGGTACGAATTTCAGCTTCTATAAAATTGTACTTTTAGAGATACACTATGTGTACAATAAAGATTTTGACTAGTCATGTAACTAGTCTCAAACATGTGTTTCGGGTAAAAAAGTAATATCTTCTTCATCAAGGATCCAAATTGAGTGAGGCCAATTTCATTGGACCTTGGACAACCGATAGTATTTCTGGTACAATTTTCATAATTTTATATCAATTGTTGTGTGTGGAGCACGCTAGACAAGGTCACTCTCCTGGAAAGGACAAAAAATCAACAAGGTGTGGGGAAGTTACCATAACTTCCACTTGGCACATCCAATTTTTGTCAGAACTATGGCATTGAAAAATAGACATTTTATAGTACTACAGGTTGTAGTTTTAGACTTATAAGGACCGAAATTGCAGAGATACATCAGAAGGAAGGTCGACTAGGAGGACAGATTCCAAATCAGGGTTTCAAAGGTATGTTCACTTAAAACTATCATAACTTTTGGTTGGAATGTACGATTGAGATGATTTAAAATCCATTGGAAAGAGGAAACCTAAAATATTATATGGGAACAAATAATATAACTATTTGAGATCATTATCCTTGATATATTGAGGTTTTAAGTTAAGGGTTGGGGTTAGATCTCAATTAAGAGTTAATGGAAATACCTAAATTTACAGGAGATGAAAATAAAGATAAAATCAATCCTATGGAATGGTTGAGTTTGGTAAAAGAATATGATATGATTCCTTCAAAGGCAATAATTTTTTTTTTTTATGAAGCTTGGCAGTGGTGGATGAGTATTGATCAAGATACTAGATGGCGCTGCACATGGGAAGAATTTGAAAACCTCTTCTTAGATAAATGTATTAGGGATACAAAAATGGAGGAATTGTATAGAATTCAAGATGAATTAAAGAAGAAAATGAATATATTAAGAAGAAGGGTGAGGAGTTATCTAAGATATGATCCCTTAATGAATCACTCATTAAGGAGGTTAAGAACTTAAAGCAAGAAAAGAATAGTAAATCAAAGTGGAAAAATGATGAGTCAAGGGAATATTTGAAAAAGAAAGATTAAGAGATATATAGATCATGAAACCATAATAAAAAACTATTGGATGAGGTCAAAAGATTGAAAGAAAAAAAGAAGAATTGTCAAAATCAAGAAGAAAGAAGGATCTTGGATGAAGAATCTACCAAAATACTTGAAGAGAAAATTTGCAAGAAGATTGAAGAATCCCTAAATATTGATGAGGTAAAATTAGAAATGCAATCCAAAATTGAAGAAGAACATCATAATTTGATAAATGGGGTGACATTGCAGCTTCAAAAAGAGAATGAAGACAAGATTCAAGAAGGTAAAAAAAAGATACTTGAAGAAGTTGAACTCCATCTAGAGGATGTACATGCCAAATATGATGGTATTATCTCCAAGGCTAGAGTAATCAAAGACCAAGCAAAGATGATCAAGGATGCCATTGTCTCTGAAAAGAAGATAGATGAAATGCATGTGCAGAGTGAAGGAAGACCATCAAATGTGAAACCATATCGACACCCTCATCACCAGGAAACATTTCAAGTAAGACAAGAAGGATGATATCAACATTATGAAGGAAGAAGATGGAATAATTGTCAATATTCATGGAACAAGGCATCACCAAACTACTCTTCAACAAGCTATTATTAGAGACCAACAACCACTACAAATTGGATAAGCTACAACAAAAATACATGGAATCAAAGGAAATAAAATTATGCAACAACTAGACACCGAGGATTAAGACTGAAAAGAATTGATTTTGGATGGATAGATCATCAACAATGGAATGAAGAAAGCAGGAACATAAGAAAATCATATTACTTGGTTTCATCACATGTGAAGCCTTTAATTGCAACGCTTTGAGGACAAAGATTTTTGAAGGAGGGTACTCTGTTATGACCCAAGGGGGGCATATTTATGGCTAAATGTATATGATATGACCCCAAGGGGGGGCATATATGGGCCTAAATATACATGTAATGTCTAAATATATATGTAATGGGGTCAGCTTAGTAGAAAAGGGGCCTCATGTGCAAGTGTGAATAGCTATATATAAGAGATCATGTATTCATAATTATGACATGGAATTGTGAAGTATGAATGGTATTTGGTTATTTGGAGGGGGTTCCCCTATTATTTAAGGAGTTATTGTGTAACTTATCTATATTGGAGTTGTGCTCCATGCTCACATTCTGTACATGGTGTGTACTTCTGTTATTTTATGATATTTTGAGCATTTGGATTCATTACACTTTACTTTCCATTCCTTCTCAACTTATTTAGTGCATGCTTAACATTCAGTGGATGGGGAAAGCGGTGGTATTTTAGCATGATAGGGGATGACTGCCAGCTATTGAGATTTTTTTGAATATTTGTTGCACCTAGCTATGCAAATATATTCCTTTTGGTTTTCATCCTTTAGAATTTGAAACTTAACCCTTCATGCGAGAAAAAACTTAGTGTGTGGATGGTTCCCCCATTACATAGGATATGCTCACCAGCCAGTATGCAAGGATGACCATTGATTAACCACTATGTTCAGTTCTGGTTAGAATGTTGACACACTATTACTAAATAGTCCTGATTTATATTTAAACAGAGACCCCTTAAGTCTTCTCATGAGATAGGAAAGAAATGCAAGATGATTTGTGCCTTTTCCAGTGCGAAGGAGATGCCTATAAAATACAGACGAAGGTAAGAGAACTATAAATCACTCAGTATAATCAGAGATCATATGACAAACATAATCTAAGAAATGAACAACTTTGAGGGAAAAAGATGGTGATGAAATAATGAGAAGAAAAAATGTATTCAAGGATAGAGATGAACTTGGTCCAAGTCCTTGATGCAATTGAAAAATTAAAACCTTAGATGAATAGCGATCAACAATATGCGATTAAAAAATAAAGTGAACTAAGAAAGAAATCACAGATGAATGTTTTCAACAGTTTCGAGGATATTTGTGTGTTATAACTAGCTAGAAGTTTGTTGCTTCTTAAAACAACTAATCCATGTGAAACCTTATACACTTATTACTCCATTCAGATGGGTTTTAGTGCCAACGTTGGTTGATAATTACACCTTTCATTATGATTTTCTGAAGACTTCCAATTCAATTTTGTAGCCTTATGCTTTAGGCAAAGGATTGGCTAGAACTCCAATTTGTTGTCCACTAGATTTATCTTCTTTGGGCTTGCAAGATCTTTGTTTCCTCTTCACTTCTTCAACCTTAGAACTAATGTTACAACATGACATGTTCAATTAAGCATAATTCCAAATGGTGCATGATCAATTCAAATCCTTTGAATACGCATGTCCTATTCAAATCATGTCCTTCTTTTCAAGTGTATATATCTTTCCATGATCAAAATTGTTCAGAAATATTCCCTTTGGGAAGCATAAGACTATAGTTGTGACGATCACCAGTTTTGCCCCAAAGGATGAGAGCCTTTTGATGAATTAGTATCCCTAAAATTAGATCTCATTGTGATTGAATCGTCAGAGGGGGACTAAAAATTTATGACCTGATCGTTGAGGATAAGAACACCTCCTGTCATAAAGTAACCATCACTCCAAAGGTTTTCTCAATAGACACAATCCTGAGCAAGGTTGTGACAATTGATGTGATCTTTCGATCCAGTCTCAATCTTTGCCAAGTTGTAAAGTATTCCCCAATAGAGGTTCTTTCAGCATTTTGGGGTAATTGACTACCCAACTATCAATGTTAGGGTAAATGTTGCCGAGACAAGTGAATTTTTCAATTGAACCTCTTGGAGAATTCCTGCACATGGTTTCCTCATGAAGATGGAGGAAAACCAAGATTAAGTCAAACTTTTAGTTAGAGAAAACAAAAAACATTAAATGTAAAGGAGAAAGATTTAATGACAAGAACTTTAAACTAAAGAAACCGACACAATTGCACACTAAACTAATCATCAGTTGGCGGTATTTATTGAAGCAATCTAAAACAAGCCAAAACCTATACTATTCAAATGAAAACAAAGACTAAGATCTAATTTAAACATGAAAAAAGAATAAATAAATGTGTTAATCCTATTCCTAACCTACCCTACACTGGTTGAAATAAAGCTACGTGTAAGCGTAGCTCCAGGGAAGCCATTCCAGCAACTCCAAACCTGCAACCACGTGTTCATCGAAGGTTAATTCCAGGGAGTGAAGCAACGAGGGATGAGAGATAGGAAGAATTGATTCAAGAAAGTCTCCACCCAACAAGTTAAATTTAGTGACGTCATGATTCAAGGTACATGCAGATGTGTAAGATTCCTCCAACCAAGATTCAATTAGGTCAAAAAATAGAAAATGATCGCTATATGAATGCTGGAAGGAAATCAACAACAAGAGACATACTCGATGAGGCTCATGAATGAAATTTGCATGCAACGTACTTTGTAAGAGAGTCTTGGAGTGGGTGGTATTTCTCATCCCAGGGGTAGAAGTAAGACAACAGGCGCTAGACAAAATCATCGGTTGATATTGGACTGCTTCATTATCGATGAATATTTCCCTAGGTCCAAATTTTGCTTACTTTGCATGCTGAGGGGAGAAATAATATCTCATTGTTTGAGGGAAACATTGCGTGAAAGATGCTTCTAGAGCCTCTCCCATGACATCAATGAAATCATGTGAAGAATTCTAGAGTATTGAGATTTTTGCATGGGGATTAACATATAATTTAAGATCAGATTAAGATGATGGTGTTTCTTGGACTAGCTAAATGTTTCATGTACTTTGCATAGTGATGGGATATAAGTTTGTTGTGATTTATTCATGAGGATCAATGAACTCATGGTGCTCTGCATACTTCAAATTTTTAGTGATTTATGCGCATCTAGGTCAGAAATTTATGATTGTAAAGGATCAACGAATGACAGTTTAATGCTCACATTTAATTCTGGAACATAAAAATAGTAATCTAAAATGGAGTTGTCGATATCAAATTAGGATTTAACAGGTTCTAGAAGTCGATATTGCAAAGGCTTATGTGTCATGGATGGATTGTCATTAGGAATGAAAGATCGGTCAATTAGGGATGGGCATTGTTCTAGGTCTGGTTTACCATTTGATGTTTCATCATTAAAAGGGCAATGTGAAGAGTGTGATGTGAGATAAATAGATGGTTGTACATGTGGGTAACTTCCATCGAACATATTTGTATAAAGGGAATGAAAATATTTAGATTCTGAAGATGACGAGATTTCTATAGTGAGGGATTCATCACAGACCACAATATGTTCATGATTTTATGAAGGGGGATCGTTAAATAGTTCACACTCCGAGCCTATGGGGTTCGAGATTTATGGTAAAGATTCTCCCATAGCTGCAATAGAGTGTTTATTAGAGATTGTGCACCCCTTATCTTTAGTGGTCAGACCTGAATTTTTTGAATTAGAGATGGTTTGATCATCCAGGTCGCACCTTTTAGGATTAGAGACAAGATAGGAAAACCAATTTGACATTAGTTGGTCTGAGGGTTTACCATTTTCAAGGCATCTATGACAAATATACATAACTCTTAGGAAGAAATTATCCACAGATTTGTTTCTGAGCCCACAGATTTATTTAAGTTCATCAAAGAGTTCATTGTATACATAATATTCATGAGTTGTGATAAACATTTCCATAAGTTGTTTCCAGCTATGAATCGATTTTGCAGGCAAGGCCCTAAACTAGGCTTTAATTCACCCTTCAAATGTGAGAATGAATAGTCAACATGTTTCATTGTCCTGAATAATCTTAAGGTTTCGTCGAGTGATGTTGAATCATTTGAGATGTGTGAATGCAGAGACATGACCTTCACCATCAAATTTGGGATTTGACAAGAGATTGACTATCTTGATTGAGATGGCCTTGGTGGGTCTCAGAAGACTCAAAAGGTCATCGTATACAGAGGTATGGAGAGGAGATATGTGCTAGTTAAAAGTTGATGAAATGACTCCACATGGGCATACTTGTCATCCGACCCTCCTTCTAGTGCCAATTTTGTTGATGGGTCTAAATTCGCCCGACAACAGTAAGGGGTTCTCCCCGATAAGAAGTCTCAATTATACCTCTCACCGTTTGGAATAGGGAACCCATGTGGATTCTGGACCGACAACCATTGTTGTTTTGGTTTTACCGATTGTGTCCTGATCCACCAATGAGGGTGAGTGATGGTCGGTTATGAAAACGAAATATGTAGATGAATACTATGTAAATGCAGATCTAATTTATTTCTAATCTATCCTATCCTAGCTAGGATTGAACTATAGTAACATAATGATTTGTAATGAAACTAAACTATGCATAAACCCCAATTAGATGTTTGT
This sequence comes from Picea glauca, assembly GCA_000966675.3. Lineage (NCBI taxonomy): Eukaryota > Viridiplantae > Streptophyta > Pinopsida > Pinales > Pinaceae > Picea > Picea glauca. Next base: position 11,033 of record JZKD02S2255706.1, on the reverse strand, counting down.
CATGAAGGCACACAATTAGAAACACATGCATACAAGTATATAACCAAACAAGTCTAAGTCACATTTCTGCATACATTCACAACTCATTTGCTCAGGACATGTAATATAAGAAAGAGTAACAAAACTACAAGAAAACATATATTGCATCAGAATAGTCCATAAACAAACATGCTCTTACATCCCATGTGAACAACAAACATTCTACTTGAAATAGTTCATAGAAAAACAACAACACATACAAGTCCTTCTCTCAGTCAAAATTTGGCCCTGAGGGCTTCTCCATATTAACAATTTCAACGATAGTATATGAAAACTCTAAGGACAACTCTCCAATTTTAGTTGACACTATATTCCCAAAGTAGTTTAGAAGTGTACAATGTTTGAAGAGCCAAAATCCCTATATTTGGGTACAATTTTAGTATTTAATGAGGTTCAATGTGACCCTTGGCCTTTTGCCTTCTAATGTTTGTCTTATTCCCTTTGTACTGATGAGAAATAAAGACATCATTTCCAATTTGAATTTTTCTTCTAGTGCTAGTGGGACATCTTTGTCATCCAAGTTTAACAGTTGATCGTCATGGAGTTTATAGATCCCCTCTTCATCCATTTTCCATAGATTTCCCTTGTTGCTCCTCTATCACTACTACATCTGTTTTTATTGCTTCTTCATTGTCTTTCGTTGTAGATTGCATTGCAAGGATGCTAAGAACAACCCTCCTTCGCTCTGTATTGGCACCTGACACCATTTAACAGACAATAGCTGAGAATCACTCCAAATAAGCTATTAAAACTAATCATATGAACACAAATAACTGAGACATTAAGTAATTGAAATATCAAGTAAAATTCCCTGCATTTGGTTCCTAGTTCATCTGCTCATGATTGAGGCGTTGTGTTCCCTAGGGCTACTAACTAGGTACCGGATATTCATCTTGGAAACTTAAGGAAATAAGTTAGTAATTTATTAAAAATCATAACTATAAAGTTCTATAACTCAGAAATATCTTTCCAATGGTATAAAGAACACATGAAATAGACACTCGATTCAAATGTTATTGTCATTTTACAAAAAACAGTTTTTGGGGTTTCGAAGGAGTTGATGGCAACTCCTCTGATTTGCCTCGGAGTAGTTGATGGTACCTCCTTCGATGCACATCAAAGGAGTTTATGGGAACTCCTTCAATTTTCATCAAAGGAGATTGAATGAACTCTTCTGATTAGCGTCGGAGGCCAATTCATGAAGCGCATCGAATGAAAGCTAGAGGCTAAGTTATAAACTCCGTCGAATGATTGTGTTGGTGCACACTCATCTAATATCTCTGGGAAAGTGGTCATTACAAATTCGAATCCTAGACTATGTCTCTGTATCATCATCATGCATGCGTTGTGAACTCACTAAGCTTGAATTGTCGTACATTGAACTTGGTTTCATGTGATAGTACTTGGTTTGAAAGTGGTTTTAAATAAGTTGATGACAAAGGCAGATTCATAATAATTAAAAAATATTAAAATGGGGTGCTCCTTCCACCAATCTACATCACCTCTCAAACTTGGGCATTATCATTAAAATATTTCAAAAAAAGGATTAAGAACAAGGGGGGGCATGATCCCTCTCCTCCTTTCACATTTTCATGGCACACATAAATCACGACGAGTATAATGGTAAAGGGGTGGGATGACACATCCTCTCCCCATCATACTCCAAATTCAAGATTTGGAGTTTCTTGGATTCCCCCCCTTTCTTCTCCATTTAAAAATATGACCAACGCCAAGCCTATTCATATGGCTCAATAAATATGTGTGTGTGTGTCTGTGCGTGCGTGCTTGATTTTCTACTAAAATCACATGATAATCCATGCGTTTGAAACTTAAACATATTACAACTATCATAGGAGTTAGTTTCGTTGTCTCCGAGTGTACTCGGGGCACTCGTTGTCAAATTTCTCGAGTGTACTCAGGGAACTTGTTTTCAACTCTCCTGAGTGTTATCGATGCGTGTGATGTAAGCTTCTCTAAGTAAGAAGAAGAAGAAGAATAAATTTTAACGTCCACGAGTCTAACAATAGAATGGGACAGAACGCCTCATACATTGATTTCTGCATTTCAGTCCTTTTCTTGTTCAGCTTGATGATGATCTCTCCCACTTTCTCCACAGTCCCCTCGCTGAATAAATTATTCCAAGAGTTAGCTATTAAAATATTCACATAATTGTCCCTATGTCTTTGAAATCTTCACACTCTAAAATGAAATGTTTTTATGTTTCCACTTTTCCGGAGTTGCAGAACATACACACCCTTTCTTCCCAAGCTTCCTTTGGTCTTTTCCAACGTCCAGTTTCACAATGGAGTTGATGGGAATTAGTTCTTAATTGGGAAATAAGAATTTTGGCTCTACAAGATATATTGGCCCCTGTGTACTCTTTTTGATGGTGGTTGTAAGTGGGGTTAAACTCTTCAATGTAATACTTTTTCTTTCTACCTAGCCCTTTATCCCAAGATCGCTTGTGGAACCTATCAATAACAAAAGCCTTTATCTCTTTATTGTTTGTAGGGCACATGTTCAAGTGAATATCCCATTTACTAAGCCATTTAATATTTTGTTGCATCCACGTCTTCTTTCTTTTGCACAATATGTCATTGAAGACGACCTTAGGCCACCGACTGTCTTCCATTTGCTCAATTTTTTTTAGATATATTATGAGACGCACCATAGCAATTGCTTCAATAGGAGCAACCCCCATTTCACTCAACATGATATCATAAGGAACTGAACTTTTAATTTTAAACTTGTTTGTAATCAAGCGTTTTTTAATCTTCTCAATTTGCTTCCATTGTAAGTCAGATGTGTTTCTAGCCCACACTTCACAACCATAGAGAACCATTAGGATCACTAAAAGCCCAAAAATAGTTTGCATAGTCTTCCAATCCCATAGCTCTGCCTCTCTGCACCTATTTTGGAAAGCATAGAACGCTTTCCAACCTCCCAAAGTTCTTTTCTTTCTGCAACCTTCCCAACTTAGGTTTTTGTTGAAGTCAATTTCGAGGTATTTTTTATCTACCACTTCATCAAGAGTGTTTCCTTCAAAGTAGAACTTATGTTGATTATGTTTTTGTTTTCTTTTGCTAGAGAAAACTACCACTTTCATCTTGCTAGTGTTGACTTGCATCCCCACTGTACTACCAAAGTGCTCAAGGGAAATTAAGTGTTCTTGCAACCCGGGAGCAGATTTATCAATTAGAATAAGGTCATTTGCATACAAGAGAATCCTTATCACAAACTCACCCAAAAGAGAACCATCACCCTCCTGCAAGTTTAACCACTCTTCAAGTTTGTCTATATATAAACCAAAAAGGGTAGGGGACAATGGGCACCCTTTCTTGACCCCTATATCACTCCTAAAACTTTCGGAGATACCAGATGATGTTCTGATTTTGACTTTAACCTCCTCATATAGCCTATGGATAGCTGCTCTAAGGTGCATAGGAACCCCAAGTTCCTCCATTCTCTGCCAAAGCTTCTTTCTAGGGACCGTGTCAAAGGATTTTTTGAAATCGACAAAGCAACAAAAGACTTCCTCTTTTTTCTCCCACACTTTTTCAATGATGTGCCTTAGAGTTATACCATGATCAATCGTTGAGTGTTTAGGTCTGAAACCTGCTTTCCCTTTAGCGTGCTTATCTCTTTCTTTCGCCCACCTGTTGATTCTATTTTCTAGCATGCTTCCGAATAATTTTGCGAACAAGGGGTTTATCATTATAGTCCTATAGTTGGAGGGATTGTTGACATCCCCACTCTTGAAAAGTGGTATTGCTAGACTCGTTGTCCAATCTGTAGGGAATCCCTGTTAAATGATGATGTTGAAAATTTTCTTAATGTGAGTTGCAAGAGTTTTTGAACCCCATTTTAGATATTCTGCTTGAAATTCCACTAAATCTTTTGCTTTTCCAACCCCCAACTTTTTGATACCCACCTCAATTTCTTGCACAGTGAAGAGCTTAGTAGTAGTGTTGACCAAGTGAGGGGGGTCAACCTTAGGATATTTCTCATAAAGCTTCTTTGCATACTCGAACCATTGATAAGTTGAGATATTATTTTCTGTTGGTTTCTTTCTCGTTTGAAGTTCCTTCCAAAATAACTTGGGGTTATTTTTCCCCAAGAAAATTAGTTCCTCCCTCCTTGATCAGATCATGAAATCATCTTTTTTATTTCTTACAATTTTCTTGTAGGTTTTTATGCTTATTTCTTTTTTGCTTGACTCTTTCATAGTTTTCATTGTTGTTTTTCATTCCTCATCAAACCAAGCATTGACCGGGAAACAGTTTGTTTTGGATTTCCTATTTTTTGTTCTTTTTCATTTTGTAAGTGCATTTTGAATTAACTTTGTTAGATCAAGACTATGGAGGACCTGCGACAAAATTTTCTCCTTGTTAAATAGCCTCTCTAGCGCTATCTTGAAGGTGTTACAGTTTTTTTGAGTCAAAAGAATTCTCCCCTTTGAAGGAGGTTGTTGAATGCGCTGATTTTTTGTCCCACTTTGTTGTTGTTCGACCCAAGTGAAGCTTAAATAGATCGATCTATGATCAGATTTCAACTCCCACAATTGTTCACCAATCACAACTTCTTCCATTTTCTCACACAAGCCATGCGAGCAAATTGCATAGTCTACTACACTTGCTCCATTGTAGGTATTGCAGGTGAAATTACCTGATTTCGCCCATCTAGCCAACCCATTACAAATGACTAAGTCAAATGCCCCACATAGAGTAAGCAATTGTTCCCCAAAAAGGTTGCAACTTTTGTTGTCTTCTGAAACTCTTGTCCACTGATGATTCCTTTCTTCTGTAAGCCAAATGGGATTGCGGTCTTCCTTGCAACGAAGAATACTAGCTTGCTCACTTGTTGTCCTAGCATTGAAATCCCCCACTATAAGGACTTCACTTAGTTGAGAATATGCTGCAATATCATATTTTAAGGCTGCAAAGGGGTCTTTATGGTCAAGCCCCCTTCTTTTGTAAGTTTTTGAAACTTGTGGGGGGAAATAGCATGTGCAATTTTGATGGTGTTACCATTTTATGATATTTTAAACCAAATGAATTGTTTATTTTAGTCTTCTCTTTCTAATTGAATGAGACAACCTTTTTCTTTCCTCACTAAGACCATGATACCCCCGTGTCCTTTACCATTCTCAGCTGCCCTGTTCCACACTGTAATCTTCACATACCCTTCAAAAGAGGTGTCTTGCACTCCTCATGCTCATGTGTTTCCAATAGAAAAATTATGTCTATATCTTCTGCGATAGGTCCTAACCTAGGTCCTTGCCTCCAAGGATAAAATCTGCAATTCCAAAAAAATAATCTTAAGGAAACCTGGGTGTAATCTGATTGTTATTTGTTTGGCCTACAAGACTCAAAGTTGAGTCTTCACCCCTATCTGTCCATACTGGCCTTGTTGCATAGTTTCCTGCTAATGAATTTGTTGTCACTTCTTGGCTACCGCCTTGCTATCCTATTCTTGAAGGAGGACCGAAAAAGGAAATCACATCTTTTCCTTTGAACATCCATGCCCTTTTGCCTTCATCCCTTGTTGTCCTAACCTTTTACATCTCTTCCTTTCTTTCCTCTTGTTGTCTAATAGTTAAATCTTCATCTAGAAAAAAGCGAGAGCCCCTTGGGAGTTTCTTCTTGCCTAGGATAACATGCTTGTCATGTATGCTTGGCATGATGACTTTTATGGGCCTAGCTCTCTCATCACTAGGTTTACCCACCCTCCATGATTGGAAAATTCGACCTTGCCAAAGCAACTTGTCCTTCAAAAATTCACTTGCAATATCGAGAGTACATTCCTTTTTTCCATACTCTCTCATGCCTTTGATAATTATGTTTGCTTCTCTTACTTGTCTTTCTTTGATTTCTCTATCTTACATGCCATCCCCCTGCCTATTTGTTTCTTTTTCCATACTAGAAGAATTACTAAGAATTTGTGTCCAAGTTTTGGAATGTTTTGTAAGATATCTTTTCTCTTCATCCCTTTCTTTCGTTCCCTGGGTGTTTGATTGTTCAATTTATTTCCCTTCATCTTTGGATGTTTTAGAGTTCATCTCCTCTCTAATTTCCACCGCAGAAACTTCCCTGATTTGCTCGACATCTTTCATGCCTTGCCATTTGGCCTTTGCTGCCAGAAGGGCTTCTTGCAACAATGTCACTTGAACTTTTAAAACTTTATTTTTTTCTGCTAATCCCCAATTTTCTACTGTCAATAGATGGATTTTAAGGTCTCTCTCATGCTCTTTGACTTCCAAAACCTCCAATCTCCTCTTTGAATTTAGTAACTCTTGCACATACAGGTCAGGTGACCAGGTGAGAGGTGTGGATGTGGGACTGTACAATGCATACTCACTGCTATCTTTGGTCCTGTTGTTGCTACCCCCTTACAAAAGAGGCTTGTTTGGCAGTTTATTACGAAGGGCCAATTTTTTTCTTGTCTGCTCCCATTTTAAATGAGCAACTCTATGCTTTAGAATACCTCGAAATTGTTTGGCATTGACCCAAACCCACTTCCCTGTTTTGCTTGAAGAGGCAATTTTCACTTGTCCTAAATGATTTGTTTCCCCAAATATAGGCACCTCTTGCCCATTTTTTATGTGTGTTGACTGTATTGTCATTGCTATAGGGGACAAGAAGAAACACAAAAATAAGGTTAAGGATCAGGACAATACATGCCTGTCTATTGGGGAAAAAAGGCTGGAAAACTGTTCCATTGTGCCCTTACTGTTCCCCCACTTGCTACTTCTATTCCCGTCGTTGTCCATGTTCCCTCGGATAACCCTGTTCTCTAACCGCAATCCCTTCCAGTGCACTTTCCCTGTTGCTCCCGAAATTAAAGAGCCCACGGCCTCAGGCGTCAATGGTCCCTTCTCACTGCTTCTGAATGTTCCCTGCTTCTATGGTCCCTCCTCTCCTTAATATCAATATCAAAGTCAAATGGTGGTTCTCGACTGCATGCTCCGAGTTACTATCCCCAACTGTTCCCTGTTACTGTTACTGTATGCTCCGAGTTTACTTGTTACTGTTATTGTTACTGTATTCTTCGAGATCTTTGTAAGAAATATACAGACGCCAGTTGGATAAGGATTCAGATTCTAGATACTTCCATGTGGCGGACGTGTATAGCTTGATGAGGAACTAGTAGGAAGGATCGGTTCCACGTTTTAAGTAAGTTAGTTTGGTCATTGAACATATTGTTGTAGGTACATAAAATTGTTTAAGTGTTTTGTTTGGAGGTGGGGGCACACTTATTTTAAAACAAGGAAGAAATGTGAAGGGGGGCACGTGGTCCATGGTCCCTCCCCTACACGTAATCTTTAAAACCTTATGTAATAATCCCCATACATTAAAATCTTATATAATAATCTCCATACATTTGTGCATCATTTTTTAATTAATTTATTTCAATTCATATGAATTTGAAATTAAATGTTTTCTTTTTTAAATTGAAATAAATATAAATTAAAGTATAATTTTGGTTAAAATGTTTTACATTAAAATAAATTATGTTAAAAGAATGAGAATTTTGTGTATGGGTGGTGTTAACCAGTTACCTAACTGAAGGAGATGTTGACACTACCTGGCTTGACCTTAAAACACTCATAATTTACTCATACAATGTCAGATCAGGGTACCACTTTTAATGATGCAGAGAGCACAAAGAGATTCTTAATTTGGAAAGGCAACTCGATATTCCATTCAAGTAGTCTATCGACGTCATGACTGTCGAGGATGACTAGGCTAGAAATCCTTGGTGATCGTTTTGTAACTTTCGAGCCTTAGAGTTTGATTCAGTTAGTTGCGTTGGAATCATAATGGTGGGAATCATACAATTAAAGTGTTTCTAGGATGAAAAATTGACTTTCAAGGATGCCTAAAAATGTACTCAAAGGCATTTTTTAATGAAAGTTCAAGTCTCGTTTCTGCTGTTGCTTCACCCAAATTAGATTTCGTCAGTTGCTATGTCATATGTGATGTACATTCCCCTGATTCACCCATTGATACTGAGTTTATGCATCAATAATACAAAGTTATAAATCCACCAAAACAACCAATTGACGTCCATTGTGCTTAGTACTATTTAGGAGTTGAAAGGACCAAATTTCTTAAGAAGTGAATTTCATAACTAGCACAAGACCAATAGGTGTTTTGGTTAGTGTTAGCTCTAGAAGATGACCTTTGATTGCTAGGAGGTCATTCCTAACACATCTTAGTTATTGCAATGGTTTTGGTTGGTTTTGAATTTCATGGATAGGAAGGACATAGTCAAGAAAAGTACTAAATGGAAGACTGAAATAAATACAAGATCAATGATTAAGGCCATTGGGCATGGAGTCTCCTAAAATATTCCATTGATAAAAGGTAATCAAATCAGCTATTAGACATGCATACTTAAAACATAAGTAGGTACAAGAATAAGGAGAACGAATATGGAAAACACATGCTTCACTATCATCTTAGACCTGCATAATCCATAAGAAGAATGTCCATAAATATAAATTATTTCTAAGAATGGATGTTAGATATCTAAATGAACTTTACATAAACAGAGTAAGTACATCAACGCATTAATTCTTTTCCAGGAAATCTGTAGAGCATCAATTCTTTTCCAAATAGAAGAAACACATTAGAATATAGGACTAATTAACCATATTTTCATATAGTTATGATGTTGAAATATATCAAGAAAAAATCCCTCAATTTTACAAATAAAGCATGTTCAAATCTTCTGCACCGAAGTCCCTCTCTCGCGCCTCTCTCGCCTCTCTTCCCTTATTACATTTCAAATCCATGTCTTTATAGAAAATTACCATCCCCAATTATTAATAATTATTAGGAATATAGTTAATTATGAAATAAATAAAACTTCAATTATGTCATAGAATCTGGAAATGATAAGATCCAATTCGGACTGTTGAGTGTTTGTTTGGATCTTCTTCCTGGAAAGGTGGATTTGAATATGCAACTGGCAACATGAAATCTGGAAATAATATGAATATTGATAGGCTATTGATTTTGTATGTGAAGATTTGGATCTGAAGTTAGTATACTCCGCCACTTGTTGTTTTTATGCCTGGAAATTTGGAGATAGCCATTTACTTGCTAATTATTCTTCTTGAAATATGGAGCTTCTTGATCCTCTATCTTAATAAGATGGATCCGAATATACAATTGTCAACTTGACATCTAAAAATGCTCAATCTGACCCTTTAACTGTTGATCTTTATTCTTGAAATTTGGAGGTTGACTTTCAAATCTGGACTTGTGCTATCCTCTACCTCAAAATTTGGATATATGTTGCCAAGTGTTATGACCCCTTGAATGTTAATCTAATGCCTGGAAGTCTGGGATTAATGTGGAGATAAGATCGATCATGAAAGACGACACTTCCATCTGATGTTTGTTCTTGAAAGCTAAAGACATCTCCAAATCTTAACCAGGTTTTCAATTCATAGAGATGCTTGTGTTGAGCTATATTTCCAAAATTTCTCACAAAATTAAACCTCTTTGTGACAATATTTTCGAACCAACAAAGGAGACTCCAACATTGTATGTCATTGTAGATTTTAACCTTGTACAATATTTTACTGCAAATATATTTTCAATAAAAGAACATAAAAGATACAATGGAAAATACACACATTACACAGAAATTTTTCCCCTGGAAACCCAAACCGAGAAAACCAACATATTCTATATTCATTCATAGTGATATATTGTTTACAATACAATATACATATAGGAGCTAGCAACATCCAAAACCCTAACCCAATGACATGGATTAGTCAAAAACCCTAATTCCTTAACCGAAAATAGAAAACCATCGAAAAAAACCATGTGCCGAAAAACTGTCGAACAATGGACACGAAAATAAAGGCAACATGAAAAACGAGGAAAAAATGCAACATGTTTCCTGAGGCGAAAAAAATTTCTCAGGGGCGCTGCGCGTCATGCAAAGAATATAACACATACACAACATTCTCCCACTTGTTGTTTTCTTTGCATACAGGGGGCTACATGGTTACATAGTCAACAATCCAGGGCAACAATGTCCATGGATCCTCTAAACCAAGAGAACTTCTCAGTGATCACAGATTTTGTTAGTGAATCTGCAATATTCTTCAAAGTGCCCACCTTCATCAATAACACTTTCTTTTCTTCAACCATGTCTCTCACAAAGTGATATTGAATATCAATATGCTTTGTCTTTGAATGATAAGTCGGGTTCTTCGCCAGAAAAATTGTACTCTGACTATCACAATCTATCCTTACAACTTGTTGTACCAACCCAATCCTTGAACATAATCTTTGTAACCATATTGATTCCTTACTTTCATGTGTGACTGCCATGTATTCAACTTTTGTATTTGAAAGTGCCACTACAACCTGTCTTTTGCTCATCCAACTGATTGCTTCTCCAAATAGGTTAAACGCATACCCACTTGTAGATCTCCTATGATCCATATCTCCAGCCCAATCTAAATTCACAAAGCCATGTATGTCCAACACTCTATCCAATCATGGTCTTCCTTGGTAGCACAATCCATAGCTAGCAGTGCCACAAAAATACCTGAAAACCCTTTTTACTGTTGTCCAATGCTTCTTCCTTGGTTTTGACATATACCTGCTCAAAACTCCCACTGCATGTGAAATGTCCGGTCTAGTACATACCATTTCATACATCAAACTGCCAACTGCACTCGCATATGGAATACAATGCATGTCCTCCTCCTCTTCATGTGTCTTGGGACACTTATCCATATATAACTTTACACCAACATGAATAGGGACCTTGACCGATTTACATTCCTGCATATTAAACCTCTGCAATATTGTCTCGAGATATTTTCTCTGATTTAACCATAGTTTCCTCTTTTTCTGATCTCTTTTAATTTCCATGCCCAAAATGAAATTTGAAGCACCGAGATCCTTCATGTCAAATTTAGAGGACAACTAAGTTTTCACATCCTGGATAATCTCCTTGTTGTT
>JZKD02S2255705.1:422682-446092 GCA_000966675.3 Picea glauca | reverse complement strand
AACTATGGAAGACTTGTAACAATACCCATCATAATTGGAAATGCCCTGTATTGTAGGTGTTCCAAACTCCTATGCCACAATTCAGATAGGTTGTCACTTTTGTGTACCAAATCCTAAACATGATTTCCTTGCAACCTATATAAAGTGTCGTCTCTAACCGTAACGATCACTGTGCTATTTGGGATACATTTATTTTGATGTATGAGTAATTTCCCTCTCTGAAAAGTAACAAAATATTCCCCTATCCTCCATAGTTGATACAACGATAAAATTCTTCTTCAAAATTGGTTCGTAAAGAACATATTGGGCATCAAAAGAACCTCCTGAATCAAGCTGGAACATTATTGTTCCCTCTCCCTTTACTGCATACTTGGCATCATCACCAAGATGCACATGAACATCTGAGTCCCTCTCCCTCAGACTATTAAATATCTCCCATTCTTTTGTCACATGACGAGATGCACCAATGTCCAGGAACCATGTACTCTTATTAGTTGTGTTAGTAGAAAGGAAAACAAACACGTAGTAATCCTTCTCAAACTTTGTTGAAAACTCATCAATATGTGTCTTTGTTGATGCTATTATCTACATATTTTATTTACCCTTCTTATTCTATGGACACTAAGATGAATAATTTACATTCTTATGACATGATAGGCATTTGATTTTACTCATGTCCTTCTTCTTCCCTAGCTAGGATGATCCTCCATCACTGTTACTCTTGTTGCTAGAAATATTTCCTTTTCCCTTCCTTGTCTTACTAACAAGTGCCAAGTTCTCCTCACTAATTACCTTCTTTCTACTTTTAGACTCCTCACGAGTCTCTTCCTAGATGCAATCATCCCAAAGTATCTACCAATCTGGGAGTTTCTCCCAAGCGCAAAATCCCTTGACAAATGGTTCAAAAGACTAGGAGAGACCATTCAATGCCACATTCACAAGATATTTTTCCTCTTTTTTCTCCCCTATGGATTCAATATGGTCATCACCTATGTGATCCTCATGAAATAATTGATAACATTATCAGATATAGATAGTTGCATTGATACGAGTCTATTCCTTAAGACCATGTTCCTATTCATGTTAGTGCTTTGGAATAAACCTACCAAGAAATTAAACATATATTTTGTTGTCTTCTTATTGTATATGTGACGAATTAGATGATCTTTCATTTAATCCAAGATGATCGTCTATGCTTTTATCTCCTTATTGGGAGATTCCAAAGCTGTCAAATCTATCGGTTGAGCAACTACATTGTCCACAGACTCCCAAAGGTCATACTCCTTTAATGATCTGGATTATTTTCGGAACGAAATGAAAGAAGAGACATTACAATGAAATACTCATGAAAATTTCTAGAAACAGAGAAATACAACAATACTTGATTTATATTAATGAAAGAATTGTAAAGAGACTATAAAAAAACAAAGTGAAAGACTCACTAGAATGGTGGAATCTTTATCTCTGAGAAGAGATGTGACTATTACACTCATTCATAAGAAGATGATTACAATGAGGCTCTGAAGGTATTTTTATGATAAATATGAATTCCAAAACCCTAGACATCTAAAAACCTATCCCTAGGAGATGAAAATCCAAAAGTCACGTGGGCCCTGTTTGGGTAAGTTAGTACATTAACTTCCCAGGGTCGTAACTTTTGCATACGATCTCCATTTTAGGCGTGTGATAGCCTGTTGGAAAGGTATTTTCGATAAATACACATTATGTCATCAAAATCTCACTCCGTCTACAGTTTGACTGTGGCATGCCAAAAAAACACTATTTAGGGCCTGAAACGACCCTAGAAGTACATAAAGATGCGTTGACATGAAAACTTCCAAAATAAGCCAGTTGGATTATGTGGGTAGCCACTAGTCTACACCTTGAATATGTGTAGAGATTCAGACAACCCCAAAAGTGTAGAACCCACAATTACAAACAAGTAAAGAAGAACGTTTTAAACTAAAAACTGATAAGAGGAGCCGGTTGGAATAGGTGGGTGGCCACCAATATCCACCTGGATCAGTCCTCTCCCCTTAGGAAGTAATGGTCTCCATTGCATTGAGTTCCCAGGGAAGAGGGAAAAGTGTTTTCTAAATATAAATCTTGGCGTGAGGTACATGCCTTGTTGGAGAAGTTGCGCTGCTTGGTCTGTGGAAGGCTGTCACGAACTTGTTGTTGGCAGGGTCGAATATGTTCCACCAACTTGTTGTCTCTGGGTTTGATGAGGCAGTGTGTAAGCACCATTGTAAGTGAAGAAAAAATATCTTCTTTCTCTTCGATAATCTATTTTTTTGGATAGAAGTTGTTGAGGCTGTAGTGGTTGTAGTGGTCTTCTGTGCATCCTTTGAAAAACCTGTGAAGAGGATGAATTTTGCAGTATGAGAGATTACCTTGCAACATTGTTTTGGTGGAACAATAGTTAGAACTACCTCTGGTATCCTATAGATATGACCTCCCAGAGTAATAATTAAACTACAGGGTCTAGCCTCATAGAAACCATGACGTTTCCACATATATGGTTGGCCAAAAACAACATAAAAAAAATTAAGAGGGACAACATCACACACTACCTCATCCTTGAAGGGCTAGATTCCATAGGACATGCGAGACTGCTGGATGACACAAAAATTGTGTCCCTAGTGAAGCCACCTGATGTTGTATGGCTGCGGGTGTGGTGTTGCTGACAACCCCAACTATTTGATGACATTAATTGAGATGAGGTTTTTTTTGCTGTTGTTATCAACAATGAAATGCAACGGGGTCCCCTTCACCCACATCTATGAATGGAAGAGGCATTCCCCCTCTTCAGGATCTATTGGTTATTATAGTTTAATTATTGTGGTCGTGATAGTAGTAGTGGGGTCTACACCAATGATCTGTCTGTTTTCAATATTTTCTGGATTGGATTCTGAATTAGGGTTCAGATTCATTTCTTTGACCTCAACCACCAATGGCTATTTCGAGTGACATTCATCATTGTTGTGCCAGGGGATTTTGTGGAAGTCACACCACTTCCCAGTGTCATTCTTCGTCTTTCCTTTACCCTTTTTTTCATGTGTCTTGGACTGGTTGTCTAGAGTTTGTTTGTTAGGGTCATCTTTACCATGTTTTGGTTGTTGTAGATTTCCAGACCCAAATTCCCATTTGTTCTGGTGCCTAAATTTTTGCTCGATTTTGACAACATATTGGTAGGCATCTCCCAATGATGAGATGTTTAGGAAATCCATTTCGGTTTGGATGTACCTATGTAAAGCCCACAATATTTCAGAACCATATGTTTCTCAAAGTCTTTGATATCCATCTTGGTGTGCAAGGTATGGAAAGTATTTGTGAACTCCAACACTTTTTGGCTCTTCTCTTTCTGTAGTGTGGTCCATCTCATGTACTGGTCTTCATAGTTATCAACAAGGTAGTATTGTTCCTTGATCGCATCCAAAAAAAAATCCCAAGTGGCTTCGACCCATATATTCCAGATTCCTCTGTGGAAATTTTCTCCTAGTAATTTTCCCACCAATGTTTGACATCGGGGAGAGACTTGAGGAGTGCGAAGGTGATCTTTTCCTTGTCGAAATTTTTTTGAACAGAGAAATAACCTTCTAATAGATTTAGCATTTTTTCTAGGGAATCCACATTTATCTGACCTTCAAATATGGGAATGTCAAAATTAAATTGTACCTTGAAGGGAGAGGTTCCTCCAAAATGGTCGCTTGATGAAGATGCGCATGTTGCTATCAACAGACGTTGAAGGATGTGTGAGAAATTCTCCATCATTTCATCTCTCTATCACGCAAGATCTTGCTCAAGCAACAAGTTAATAGAATCTCCTCCTCCATTGTTTTTTTTTTTTTTTGTGTCGCCATTGAGGGTTTCTTGGCCATGCAAGAGTGATTTTCCTCAAGAGAAACAATCTCAAGACCTAGCTGGCTATACTCGGACCTCGTCGGGGACATGCGTTGAAAAAAAATCAAGAGTAGCCTGCTCTAATATTATTGATCCAAATTATTTTTGGAATGAAATGAAAGAAGAGATATTACAATGAAATACTCATGAAAATTACCAGAAACAGAGAAATACAATAATACTTGATTTCTATTAATGAAAGAAATGTAAAGAGACTGTAAATATACAGAGTGTAAGACTCACTAGAATGGTGGCAGCTTTATCTTTGAGAAGTCTAGATGTGACGACTACGCTCATTTGCAAGATTATGATTAAAATGTGGCTCTGAAGGCCTTTTTATGATAAAAATGAATGCCAAAATCCTAGACATCCAAAAACCTATCCCTAGGAGATGAAACACCAAAAGTCATGTGGGGCTTGTTTGGGTAAGTTAGTACATTAATTTCCTAGGGTCATAACTTTTGCATACGATCTTTGTTTTAGGCACGTGATAGCCCATTGGAAAGGTCTTTTCAATAACTACACATTATGATGTCAAACTCTGAATTCGTCTACATTTTGACTGTGGCATGCCAAACAAACACTATTTAGGGCCCCAAAACAACCCTAGAAGTATAGAAAGATGTGCTGACATGAAAAATTCCAAAATAAGCCAGTTAGATTAGGTGGGTGGCCACTAGTATCCATCTAGAAGATGTGTAGGGATTCATACCTCACCAGAAGTGTAGAACCCACAATTACAAAGAAGTACAACACAATGTTTTGAACTAAAAACTGACAAGAGGAGCTAGTTGAAATAGGTGGGTGGCCACCAATATCCACCTAGATCATTTAATTCCAAATTCATTTTTTCTTTCCAATATAGGAAGTTGGTTTCTCCATCCAATCTATCTTCAACTCTCAACAATGTTGTTTCCATCCCTAAGACTTGATAAACTTCCCTAGAAATAACCTGCTGCTGAAACATTCCCCTCTACTAACCTGTACGGACTTGTACACGTCTGTCACCACTATAAATCATCTATGTACGTTCTTATGCTTACTAAAACCTGCATATATGCGACTATATCCAAATAATCTCACATATGTATGTTCCTATCCTTTTTATAACCTGTGTACAACCCCGTAAAGTTGCAAATCCCTAGTTCTGCCTCAGTACAACTATTTCCTTGAAATTTACACTTCAATTTCTTCCTATTGGCTATTGATCTACTACGATCTCTTGAAGATATTATATATCTTCTATAAACTTCTATGGATATGAGATTTGGCTTCCCTTCAGAGCATGCACTCTAATACCATGTTGAAAACCTCTTATCACAACACCTAGATATCTTGTTATCTAGTGATTTTGTTACTGCAAATCAGATTAGCAACTCATAAAACAAAAATACACTACTAGAATATTCAACTCAAATAAAGATAGTGGAAGAAAAACTAGAAACCAAACCACGCACAAATAAAAACCACTGTATTTGGGTAGATACCCATGGAAAAAACCTAAAGGGAAAACCAACATTGAGAATGATTTTATTATGTTAAAATTAAGGATTCCATAATAGGGATAGTGGCCCACTTTGGCACTGTGTATTACAGTAGTTAAACCTGTCCCTTCCTTAAATTTTGTTTTGTTTAAGTTATAATAGAAGTTCAAGTAGATTATGGTATGCAATAATTTATGATTTTAACAATCGAATATTATATTATTCTGAACCTATGCATGTGGATATTTGAAGAAGATTTTTGTTTAGAAGATATTAAAATTTGATTAATAAAGTTATGATGATCGTAGTTTCCTTTATGAATTAATATAACCCCCTTGATGGAAGGGTATACAAGTTACTTGCAGTTTATATATATATTTATGTTAACTTTAGTTATGTGGCTGGTCACATGGAGCTTGTTATGGTCTTGATGGTAGAATTTTTAGTGAGATCCATCTATATAGTGGCGCCATTAAGAGAACCACTTAAGATTTTCCTCGTAAGAAAAAAATTAAGCTATATAGTTGTTGCAAAATTAAATGTGTGGAAGGTAGTCACCTTGTGTCTCATTAAACTTGTTGATTGAGTGCCTTGTTTATAATTTTCATTTATGTTGACTGCTTAAGTTGGTACCTTGGGTGCGTTGGATTATGTATTGATTAAAGGTTTAGAATTGTTGTGTTTCACCTTATTCGCTCGCTCTTGTCGCATCATGGAGGCATGATTCCTTATGACTGGATATTGGCGCGCAATGATTAATGAGTGTGTATGGAAACTAGGCCTTGGAGGCATCTGCCTCCCAAAGGAATTGATGTCGAATATTGAAGTCATTGTTTTATAATTTGTGTTGTAATGCATGATTGTGACTTGTTCTCACCCATCGTGGATGTTCATAGTACATGTGTCATTTTTAGGTTGGTTGCGCCTGAATGATATTGTGTTTTCTTTTAGCTTAGTAGCGTGATCTTGCATGTGTCAGGAGAGATGTAGACACCTCCTTGTTCCTTAGAACAGTCGCCAGCCTTGAGACCTTAAATGGTAAAAATCGATGGGAACCTGGGCTTGAGCGTTTCTTATGTGTCCTCGAGGTCCTAACCTTGAAGGGTAGGATGAGCAGGTAGTCGTTTTTATTTCGGTCTAATTGATTTGCGTATGTTGCATCCAATTGCGTGATGTGCTAGTAAGATAGGTTGTTATGTTGTCTGTTGCATGAATTGTGTGTGTTATGTTCGTCACCGAGTTGTGTTGATTGACTAAAAATTGCACTTGTTATGTGGCACATGTTGTCGTAACGAATAGGGTCATTACAACCTAACACTGAACTGATTGCACCTGTTTCTCATACTAATGAATGAATTTGAATTTGGTATGAGTGACTCAAACGCTTGAACTTTTGAATTTTGAAGGCACTCAAAACTCATAACATGGTTGTTGGTTTACCTAAAGTGTTTCCCTCTAAGGGAGTCCATAAGGGTTGTGTGCTTAGGAAGCATCATCATGCACCATTCAAATTTGGAAAAKCAGAATGAACACAAAACCTACTAGATCTAGTTCAMAATTATGTCTATTGCATCAATCTACCATGACCAGTGGGTGCAAGGTGTATTTTGACCTTCGTTGATGATTTTTCTCACTTTACATGGGTTTATTTTCTRAAGAACAACAACCTTGTATTTGAAAAGTTCAAGGATTTTAGAGCCTTTGCTGAAAATAAATGTGGTTGATGCATCAAATTCTTGGGATCACACAATGGTGGCGAGTATTGAAATAATCCTTTTGAAGAATACCTAGTTCTATATGGTATTGACTAGAAGCGGTCGGTTCCTCTCATACCTCAATAGAATGGCATCACAAAATTCAAGGATTAGATGTTATTCAAAATGGATAGATGTCTTTTACAGGATAACGATATGCCTCTTTTCTTTTGGGATGAATTGGTGTATTGTGAAAACTATCTTCTCAATCACATCTTGACTTGAGTTGTTCCTTCCATGACTGGAGTCAAACAATGGTGCATAAAAAATCCTTCAGTCAACCACCTTTTTGTAATTGGATGTGTTTCTTGGGGTCACATTTAAGATGATTGCATAAAGAATGGGGATGCAAAGACTCATGCTTTCTTCATGATGGGATACTCCTAATATTCGAAATCCTATTGATTGTTTGATCCTGTAAAATGACAAATAATTATCAAATGAAATGTACAGTTTGATGAAAAGTATTTTGGAATTAATTTGTTGAACTCGTCCCATGGTTTTCCACAGGATGATCCATTTGATGGTGTCTTCAACATTGGTTCTATTATTCCATATTTCATTCCTTCAACTATATAGTTGAACCTTGTTCCTATTTTGACTAGAACGTTAACCTCTGAGTCGACTATTTTGTCATCCTCTTTCATGACTAGTCCACCAATTGAAGATCCTCCAAGTTATGATTAACTTGATGCATTGAACCATAATTCACCTATTTATTGTCTACCCATATGGGTTGTCAAGACAATAAATTTTTTTGGATCTAATGTCAGGGATGGTTCCTCTGGATTACAAACACGAAGTCAAAAGAAACATCCCAACATTTCCTTGATGACTTATGTACTTGACACTTTTTATTATGTTTCCTACTCAAATTTTGAAGGACAAAATGAATGGGAGAAGGATATGGAAACAAAATTTGATTATTTGTCGAAGAATCACACTTGGGACTTAGTTCCCCAACCATAAGGAATGAACATTGTGAATTTTCAATAGGTCTAGAACACCAAATTTACCTCTGAAGGTGTTTTTGAGCGACATAAATAATGCCTAGTTATGAAAGTATTTTTTCAACAAGAAGGCATCAAATATACTAAAAGTTTTTCTCATTTCACAAAGATGANTAAAGGATTCAGACCATCAAAGGTGGGTAAGTTACTTACGATTGTGCCGATCCATCAAACTTCTCTGGTTAATCTAGCACATCTTCTTGTAGATACTTCATACATTTTATTCTTCCAGTTCTCCAGTGCTTCTTCTGAGTTTGATGAACATGCACCATCACTTCCCCAGCTTAGGTTTCCATCGTCCATAGGATTAATGTAATATTGTTGTATGGTTTTTAGTTTGTATATGTTTTCTAGCTCGTATGCATGATCTTCCTCTCTGATGGGCTCTATGTATCACTAACCTTCATCTAGATCTAAAGGTACAATGCCCCTAAGGCCATCTCTTTCAAAATTCATATGTATTTTCTTTAAATCAACCACAGTGGAATTATTGAAAGCCTAATAAATTCCTAACAACGCACAGTAAGGACAAATATCATCAACTATCTCAATTACCTCAAAATTTGCAAATGTTCTTACTCTATAAATGTCCACAGGGACATGTTCCAGTTTGCCAAAGGGGCTTACAACTTGCTGATTAGCCATGCTAAGCCTGATAGGGGAATATATTAACTTGGGTTTTCCCATTAGTTCCCAGGTTTTCTTTTTCATGACATTGACCTTCGACCCTATGTCGAGGACCACATAGTCTATATCATATTTTCCTATTTGAGAATTCAAGTGTAATTCCTTATCTGTCCTTCTCTTTTTAGTGATTTGGTGTACTACCCTATTCAGTAAGGGGTCTATCTTTCCTAGCTCATACTGTCTGATTAAATTTTGTATTTCTTGTACAACGCTCTCATCTTGAATCAACTTAATACAAGTATATAGAAATTCCACAAGCTTGCTTACCTCTTTTCCTTCTCTTGGCGAAGAAGATTGATCAAATGCCCGAGGCATTCCATATTCTCTCACTTCTGGTCGTGTATTTGAGGAAGAGCCTTGATCTCATTTGAACTATTTTCTTTCCTCCTCGAATACTTGTCTTTCTTTATCTGGATCAAAAGTTTGGGTCTTCTCTACAATTTTCTTGACTCTCAAGTCTTCTGTAGTCTTCCCTAGGGCTAGTCTGTCTTCTCCTGTAACAATGCCTCCTCTAGTTATAACAACGAATCTAGGGTATTCTCGATGAGGTTTAGAATATATCAGTTGCACTTGTGGGTTTTTCTGAGGTCCTTGTCTCTCCTAAAGCTTATCTAGCAACACAGGACAATATTCTATAACATGTTCAAATGAGCTGCAGTAGTTGAAAGTAGTGAAAGGGTTCTGACAGTCCCTTGCGAGGTGTCCTGGTTATGTGCAGTTGTAATAGATGATTTGTCCTCAGCCTCAACCCATACCTCCTCCTCCTCCTTGTCCTTTGAATCCACAGTGAGGGTTGAAGTTTCATCTCCCAGGGGAGTTATACTGCGTAGTGTTTCCTTCTTGTTGTACTTAGCCTTGAATTTTGTATATGTCTCTCGAACTTTCATGCATGAGGTCATAATCCCTACAATCCCTATCATCATGCCCCATGGAATTACAGAACATGAAATACAAATTTGTGGGTGTCTGAACATATTTTTTCATGTAATATTACTCACCAGGGTGATGTCTATTTCGACATACCTCGCACCAGGGTAAGGTGACTTACTTCAAAGGGATCAGAGCTCTAGAGGCCAAGTATTCATGAAATAGGGGGAAATGCTCCTTGTCATGGCCTTCTCATTTTCATCTGACACACCATATGTATTCTCTTTTATCTTTTCCCTTGTCTTTCTTCATATCTTCGACCTACAAAGACAAACTAGTTAGCTGACTCAAGATCTGACTCATACCCAAGATGGATTCTCCCATAGGGAATGATTATAACTTCATGGAGATCTCCAAGACCTCATCTTGTGAAGCAATATTCTATTGCATTAGAGGAAATCTTATGTGTGGTAAGAGGGAAACAATGAACCACTCTTTGTTCTCCTCATCTGGGATCTGAAAAGTCAATCAGCCTGTTAAGGTATTAAATCTCTGATCGAATTGCCAAATGGGTTCGACTACCTTCTTCTTGATCTCTTTCAGATCTATGATACATTGTGAATCCAATTTGGGTTTCTTGAACTCTACAGTCAATGCATTCTTGATCTCATTCAGTGGCTTAGGTTGTGCAAGTCCTTGGACAAGCTTCATGTACCAGCTCAGTGCGCGATCTCGAAGGGTAGTACTAAACTAAGTTATTTTAACAGCTTCATCAGTGACATTTTTAATATTCCATACGGCTTCACACAGAAACCAATGTTGATAAGAATCTTCATATCCATCTCCCCTAAACATAGGGAGCTTGATCTCATCTGCCATAGATATTCCTAGGTTTCCTTTCTGAGTATGTGGCAGACTACTAGTGACAGTGCTTTGAACGCTCTAGTGTCTTGGATTACTATGATTTCTTAATGTTACTGAATTGACAGGAGAAATAATAGTACTTACTTCGGCAGTCTGCACAGTTCCTAAAGATTTTGGCTTGTCTCGGTGAGTTTCTTCAACTTTCTCTTCCTCTTACCTAGCGGGTTATGAATGCTCTTCATTCGTCAGATTTGCCTCTTCTCCACTATAGAAACCCTCATCCCTATAGTTCTACTTAAATAGGTTTGCAAGATGAAATTCTCTGAACACTCTTCAACTGCGCATATGTCCAACCTCTGTGTTGTTGTCGCTGTCCGAATTTTTGAACATTAGCTTTTTCAAATCCGACCAATCTACTATATCTTCAATATTTTATTCTCATGCAATAACATCTTGATTCTCAACTTCAGAAAATGTAAAAATTTTCCTCTGGGTCCCTTGAAGAAATATCTCTCAACTTGGCTATATGACTCTACTCTGTCAACAACAAACTTGGTGATGTACACTACACTGGTTCTATCAAACCAATGATCTACTGCTCATTACATAGCGTTATGAACTCTCTTGACCTTCTTGATCAACGCCGATGTCCAAACTATAGGAGGTCTAGATCTGATCTCAAATTGGGTATCTTCTAACCTGGCTAACCACTCATATAGCTCCTGATGGATTCCTCCAAATAATATCTCGTGTATATCAATAAAAATATACCTTCCTAACCAATCCTCTGTACTAAGATTAGGTTTCTTGTTCTGGGAATTAGCGAAGTCCTTTTCTTGATCCTCTATCCGCTTATGAATCTCTGTCTTTGATGGGAACCACCTTGACATTCCCTCAAGAAGATTATTGTCCTGGAAATGAAACCATTTTTTGGCACAGGGGTAGACCCAGGGTTCACTCCAAGAGAGCACCAACAAACCCTAGCTACTGCCCCTTTCGGAAACACCTGTGAGGCAGATGCAGTCTCACCTGAAGAAGCTATGAGGGTTTTGTAGGAAAAATATGTATACAACCAAGGGGAATATTAAGTGGATGGACTACCAGAGAAATTCAATCATTTATATATGACTTACCAACTTATCTCTTACTTCGCACAACTACCTATCAGATCTAACACAGTAATGTAATAACAATTTATCAAAGGAAAAATAACATAACATCAATCGCACACACAAGACAAGATATATGCGGTTCACCCTCTCTCTAGGGCTACGTCCACAGAACTATGCTTTATAATGTATTAAGACGAAGCATACAATTCTTGTTTGCACTCTTAGCTAGCAGATCTTCTTTCTTCTTCTCTCTATCCCTCCCCTTCCTGTGCACCCAACTGCAGGACTTGATCTTTGCACCCAGCTGAATATCTTACAAAACTAGAAGGCTCTCACTCTTATCACTTCTCTCCCTCACAACAATAATCCTTCATACTACAACGAAAATGACAACACATAATCATAATGCCAACAACAACCCAAACCAGGTTCTCTTGACCTTTATTTATACATTACAATAGCTCACCGACATCCTTAAAGTGAAACCTAAGTGTCAAAACCCTAGATACTAAAACCCTAGGTTTCTAAAACCCTAGGTCAACTTGACCCGCGTTTTCAGGGCTTTTCCAACCTGTCTTTCCTTCCTTCTCGCGCGGTGCTCCAAAGCATCCAATTGTATATTTTTCTGCTTGCTGAGTTTTCCACGATTCTTCTTCCTTGCTGATCTGTCATCCTCGATCTCCTCATCCAATGACTTGATTCCTTTTACTTCGCTCCGTCTTTTCTTCTCTTTTGCTCACTTTGACCCAGTAACAGTCACTATGTCTTCCGCGCAGTTCACATTTCGCCTTTTCTTCCTTGATCATCGCTTACTTTCGTAACCAAGGG
Source organism: Picea glauca (assembly GCA_000966675.3). Lineage (NCBI taxonomy): Eukaryota > Viridiplantae > Streptophyta > Pinopsida > Pinales > Pinaceae > Picea > Picea glauca. The sequence goes on along the minus strand of JZKD02S2255705.1, from coordinate 433,583 downwards.
CCAACATTATGTTAATGAAATATTAAATTAATATTGTTCCTTGAGAAATGTGCATGATTCAAAATTGCAATATTTTAATATATATGTTGGGAAAAGTGCACGTGAAGGAAATATTATTTAAATTTTTTTTTAGTGGATAAATTACCCATCAGAACCTTAGTCATCGATAGAGTGTGAGTCACCATCGTCATCGAAAGTTACTAGAAAGTTTTACTATTTACCAAAACCCAACCTCGACAAAATACCTCCATGACCCTACTTTAACATATTTTATTATTATTTGTGGAAGTGTGCACCCTATGAGAAATAATATTATTTTCATCCTCTGTGTCATCGTTGGGAGTGAGTGTGGAGTGGAGTGTACCTTGTCATTGTTGGGAGTGTGGAGTGGAGTGTGAGCTAAAGTATGCACACACCATCATCCTGGTGAGGAATACTTGGGATTCAGAATTTAAGGATGACGACGAAAACTTAGGGAATGTTATATGGGGGAATATAATTCTCATGTTGAAGACTTTGGACTATGTTCGTTTTGGTGGTAGAGGGGGGAAATTATTATTTTGTTTTATTTTTTATTTTGTTGTTGTTGTTTTTATTTTGTTTATTAATTTTATTTTATTTTTATTTTTATTGATTAATATTTTCGCATAGGTGTGGGGAGTGATTATTATTATTTTGTTATTTTTATTTTAGTAATATTTTAACATTAATGGAGGTAATTAGATTATTTTAATTTTAATTTTTATATAGATTAGGGATAATTTTATTAATCTTGTTGATAATTGTAATTAATGTATATTAAATGGGATTAATTTTGTTATTTTTCTTTTTAATTATTTCCTTAATTTTTAGGAAGGAAATTACCTAAAATTATATTTCAAGCCACAGGTCCTATGACCACCCAGGTTCTTAGTCAAACTATCTATAGGGGATAAGACCATTTAAATCAATAAGTGTTGAACTCTCTTATGCATGTGTGATTTGTTTTTTGCATTTTAAGGATCAACAACCGAGATTCCCCCACATGCATGATCGGCATTTGTTGAGTGATGTTTTTCAAACAAGCATAACTTGGGCTATAGGTCTTGAAATTGAGACCATGATACCTCATTGAAAATATATCGGACAAAGGAATGAATTGGTAGAGGTCCCCAGGCCATATAGGTGAAAACATATGTCATAAAGTGAAAAAATAAATAGACCATGGATTTGGGGACAAAAATGACTATGTAGATTTCAAGAAGCCATATCTAGGGCTATACGAGGCGAAATCAAGTCTGATATAGCGTGTCAGAAATTTGGAAGAGTCAATAACAAGATGTAATAGAAATTGTTGGTAGACATTGAGTGGAAATTGTGCAAAAATTCAAAATAGATAAGGAACTCAGATTTAGTTTAAGAACGGTCTATGTTATTCTCCAAGAGTCATATCTAAAGCTACCAACAATGAAATTAGATCAAAAATATCTCAATGGAAAGATGCGACAGAGGAGAAAAAGATTGTAAGATATTAATCAATATGAAAACAACATAAATTCCCATAATAACTCAAGGAATATAAGAGAATGCCAACATAGAGAGATACTAATATTTACAAATGAATGTCATTTATGAATCACCCGAGGAATAAAATAACCACTCAAGAGTCTCTTCAACTTCCATTTGTAACTCTTTCATAGTCCTTTTAAAAAAAGTAAATGAAATTAGGGGAAAACTAAATGGACAACCATGAGAGTTGAAGAGTCTCTCTTGTTTTATAAAAGAAATCTCTCTCAATGTAACAAGGGACTTTTTCCCTTTGTAAATGAAATATGGCACTATTACTACTGAGAAAGTAAAGAGATTTTTTTTTTTTGGAAATTTGTGTCTTTGATGAATGTTTATGAGACTATTCTTTATGCATTTTTCTTCTTCATGAGTAGCATAGCATTTTGTTGTAGGAACTATTTCTTCACTATGTTTTATAGTCTCATATTGTCACATGTTTCCTTATGAGTACATAAATAATGTTATGAATGCATTTCATAAATAATTGTACATGTATATATAGTATTTTTGTTATCACTTATTGTTATCATACATGAATTACTTCTGTTTTTGATGATATTATCTCTCCTGGTACTCATTATTTTAGTTTTTCCCCCAGGATAGGTGAGGAGTAGTTAGATTAGATTATTTTTCTTTTAGTTTAGATTAGACTTAGGATTAATTAGAACTCTTTGGGAGACAACCCATTGGTTTACCCCTTTTTCTTTTTTTTATTCTGAGAAACAATGAGGCCCACATACTCATCATAAAGTTTACACCAAACGAGAGTAGGTCATATTAGGACCTGCCATCGGGTGTTCTTCCTTACCTGATTGAAAGGTCATTCATATCCATCAATAGAAATGGTGCTAGAAGGAGGCCTAGATAGCAAGTTAAGATTATGTATTCATTAACATTAAAATTGTTTTAATTTACTAATGGCTCCATCCCATATCCCTTTATGGAGATTTGTTTCTGGTACAATACCTCCCAAACCTCCTAGATTTTTTTTTTTATTTCTTGTCGCAACTTAAATTTGACAGTGAGAGTGAAACCTATGCATCTAAACATGATTATCAATTCTAGAGATTTTGTATTTCTCATAATATTACTAATATAAATTTCAATTGCAGACTATTCACTCTCACTCTAACACACCGGTTCAAGCGTTGATGTGAGACTTTTCTGGTTTCCTCTATTCACACATGGGATTCGTTGATGCTTCATTTTTTCATTCTTTTGAGAATTATGATTATGATAAATTGTGTGAATAAATTTAAGAGCTTGGGATGAAAAAATGTGAATCTATTGAATATTTGGTTATTAGACTTGTCTTTGCTATAGATTTATTTGGGATGACATGCCCTCTACCAATGATTCAATTTCCTTCTTAGTTTCTCTTACTAATGAAACATTTGAGCCAATGGATGAATAATATAAATCATGTTTTAATGTTCCTTTACACGGTGATTTGGATTTAAATGAAAATGTTGAAAATGTTAATGGTTTAGATGGACCTCATATGTGTGTATCTTTATTTAATGTGGGGGATATAGATGAAATAAAAAATTATTTTTCATAAGAAGTATATCTATCCTCCCACCACTCCATTCCCCCTTGTCTTCCTTGTGACAAAATGAACCTCTTGTGTAGTAAGTTTGAGTTCAATTTTTTTTGTAGTTGACCAAGAGGAGGATTTTCCCATTAATAATGGGACACTTTGGGTCACCCTGATGGTTATGTCAAGTTTTAATTATCCTATCTCATCTTTTCCATGGAAACGAATAGAAGAGGGAGATATGGAGAAAGAAATGAATGCTGATCATTTTGTAAATGAAGAAAACATCAACACACTTAACATGATAACTTCACCACCCATGGATAATTTGGAATTAGTCTCTTTTGATTTGGATAGTTTTGTTTCTATAAATTCTCCTACGCTAACAAAGATGGATCACTAATTGTTTTCTATTGTTGGTGGATTATATAGTGAAACATATTGTTCTAAAAGTTCTTGTGATGTGCTCCTCTCCTCTAACCATGAGTATAGTATGAAACATATTTCATATTCTCATATTGTGCAATGACAAGACAACCATACTAATCTCTTCACTTTAGGAGAATAAATAAACATACAAGACATACCACTTTTACCATAGCAATCCACTTTTTTCTTGGAAGAGGAAGACCACGTTGAAGAAGAACATGTTGATTATGAAACCATTCCTAGTATGAATCCCACCAATTTACAATCAACCAATGATGTTCTTAAGGAAGAGGAAATACCATTTAGGGAGTCACTTGTTGAAAATGTTTCATGTTCAAGAGAAGATTTTAATTCTCTTAATTCTTCCATTGGTTATTATTTTTATCCTGATATCTTTAATGATTTTATTTTGTAGGAAACCACCCAAATAAATAGGGTTGAAACATTTTTAAGTACTTAATGGTGGTAATGTGCATACATATATAGACAGGGAAAGGCCTCTTCCCTTGCACTTATCACAACTATGCCTTATCATTCTTTTTCATGGGATGAAATAAATACTATAGAAAATGTATATCAAACCATATTTTCTTATGTTTCATATTCAATTTGGATTAGTAGAGAGTATTCTTACTCAATTATCCCTTTAGTTAATAGTGTTGATGCTAGTGGCTTCCACCATTGTCTTGAGGTTTTGTTTTATACCATGGTGGGTACTATCCCATGTATATCATTTGAGTCCATTAGTCTATCTCAAGTATATGGTTGCTTAAAGTATGAGACGCGAGAGGCTTGTCAACGAAATAAGGAACTTTGGTCTAGAGTAATGGTTATGCCAAGACCTCATTCTCTTGGTTTATCCTTTGAAGTTAATAAGTTTACTAACATAATGAATCTCTCACTTCACATGAATTCTATGCACATTTCTCATTCGATATTCTACTTTCCATTAAACTCCCTCTATCAATTATATGTTAGCCATCATTGATTTTATGATATAATTTAAGCATGGTTGGAGGGATATTATTCAACTAATGTTCCCGTGAATCATCATTGTTACACATTTAATATAGTGGATAGAATTTTTCATGCTTTAATTTTTCCTACTTTTAGCCAATTTTTATTCCAAGCTTTGTCAGTAATTTTTTGTCATGAAAATATGTTTTCATGATTGAGATTATACAGATGGATACATTGGAATTATGAATTTACATAACTCATTTTCCATATATTGTAGTATATAATAGGAAGGATAGAGTACGCTAGTGTCTTTTCTTCCCATAGTATTAATTTTGCTTTCTATTTTTCTTTGATTAGTTTTCTATTTTTCCTTTTATTTTATTTACTATTGGTTGAACAATACATAGAAAAGGTGGGAGGAAATAGTAAATCTTTCACACTAATTTTACCTTGAATGGACTTTTCGAATTCAATTCTGATATGAAATTTTATTTTTATTTTTCATTCTCAAAACTCTCTATCCTTTTATTTTTCATTCTCAATTTTTTTTTCATATCCTTGATTACATTAGTTCCCCACTTTGATAAATATTTTTCAACAATTCTTCTATCTTACAAGTGGGTCTTTTAAATAAAGGAAACTATTAATTCCCTCTTATGGTGAAAATGGACACTCAAATTGGTTTCATCTTAATATCTACCAAATTCTAATTGGAATATTTTGGCTTGATTGAGATTCTTTTGAGTTTTGGGCTTGTTGTACCATACACAGTGAATGGAAATATTGATGATTAAATTCTTCCCATATAAAATTAATCCCACTCCAACTCCTTTTAATTTCCTTGGACAATTATTTTATCTTGGTTTTGTAATTATCCAAATGGTTTATTCCCCATTGACTCTTTCTTTGATTACTTTCAACCAACATGATTGTTTTTGTACAGTGAGCTTGGATGGATTCTCTTTTGAGTTATTTTTTTACAACACATTTAGTTTTAATTTATGGGCAATGGCTGCACATTTCTCATGCTTTGTTTATTTTATTTTTCGAGGAGGAGCTTCATCTTTTATCTTGCATCTTTCTTCACCCAAGTTTCCTCTAATACACAAAAACAAGAGATATTCTTTCACATTGTTCAGAAACATATTTTGACATTATGGAAAACATGGTTATTTAAATATTTTGACGATATATTTTTCAAAACATTACTTGGGAACCAATATTTTTAATCCCCAACTCATTGAACATAGTTACCAACTTAACGATAACTATACATATTTCTTGTTTTTTTTTGGGTCACATTTTTTACCTAATTCTAAAAAGTTGTGCTACTGGTAGCACCCCCTCCCTTTTTAGGTTGGTTTTTGATATTCTAAATCTTCTTATCCATAATGTATCCATATTATTTTTAAATGCTTATTTTTTCATCTATTTTCAAAATTTTCAAATTTTTTTCAATGGTGTTTTTAATCATTTTTCCATGTTTCTTTCAATGTTAAAAGTGTTGTATACCATTTACATTTTTGAAATTAATATTTTTCATATAATTTTGTCTCAATTAATTTATGTTTCCATACTTTTTAAATATAGTGGAAAATATCATTTTTAACACATTGTTTACCTTTACTTCAATACATAAAAAAAATTTGTAGTTAAATAACACTATTTTAAGGTATTTAGCAAAAAAATATACATTTTAAAGCCATATATAATAAAAAAAACCTATACATTTTGGTACCTATCCGTTTAAAATAACATATTAAATAAATAAGTTTTATGGACATAATTGAAAATAAATATTGAACTTAAAAAAAATTAACATTTTTTTTCCATGTTTTTATACATTTGAAGTAAAAAATGACAATGTTTCATGTCATCTTCCATAGTATAGTGATTCACATACAAATAAAAGTAAAAAGAAAATAATAAAAAAGATTCATCTTAAAACAACGATAGATATATATTCATTCTTATTTTGAGATCTGAAATTCAAAACATTATAGTTATAGATCATCAAAAATTTGCAAACATTGAGCATCGTTTTCAAGGGAATCTTAAAAATAATCAACAATATCATATATCCCAAATTCGTCATTCTCAATAGACACATTATCATCTTCTTGGACATCATTTTGTGCTTCCATTGTATTATTTTGCTCTTCCATTGGGTCTTTGATATCCACAAGTTCCCCGAAGTGATCATTTCCAATCAATCCGCCTAATGGTACTTGAGGTTCCTTTGACATTTTTTTCACCTTTTATTAATCAAAATATCATTTTATTAAGACAAATTATTGGATTTCATCTGGAAGAGATGGAATATCATTAATTCTTTGCTGAATAAAACCACATTGTAGTGGGTTACTTGCAATGGCTATGCAATTTATTCCTTTTTTTAAGCAACATGCTAGTCTTGTACCTAATCACCAAATACAAAATAAATAATTAAATTAAATAATGTAAAGAGACATAAATTAAAAATAACAAAGATTGAAGTATGATTTCATAAATGTTAGATCACAATTCTTACTTGAACCCAAGCACAAATCCAAAAGCCAATCTCCTTCATTTGAAAATGTATCTATACGGTAATTAATTAATGCTTTTGTTTTTTGATAAATGTTAACCATCTCTCCTTTCAAATAATTTTCCTCATATGTTAGATTTATAACAAAAGAATTATAAACAAATATACTAATAGGCTTCCCTCCATGTTGCAAGATGTATACTCTCAACATCACATGTAAATAGTTCTCTATCGGAAATATGAATATTAGGCTTGTTCCTATAACATAATAAGTGTAAATTTAATTAACTTGTGAACTAATAAAATTTATTTGCAATCTTAATCGCTAAACATACACTTTCAATATCTTACCAAATAAGCTGCATCCTTGTCTTTTATTTTCCCTTGAAGCTTGATTGTACTAATCCTTGTTGTGGGTCTGAATGAAAAACTAGAAATCTCCAAAATTATGATGATGTGACTTCCATAAATCCAATAACCACTTTATTGAAAGCTTGGTAAGTATAAGGCTCGGTATCATATCCAATGTTTTGGATATTATAACCATGAGGGATATCCGCAATAACTAGAGAGTATTATTGTTTAGGAACAATATTTTCCATTTGTTCACAATCACCTATATCACTTTATATTGAATAATGTCAATCCCATTCCAAATGTAGTGATCAAGGGTGTCATTAAGTTCAACATTTCGAACACGTCTCCTTCTTTCTCTTTCAAACTTGGATTTTTGAACACAACTTTTGAAGGTTCTAGATACTCCATTTGCATTCTTCTTTGGCATGTTTAATGAAAAAAACAAACATATAATTATATATTTATAAATAGTAAAATTGAAATAAATAAACCTACAAACAAATAATATGAATGCAGTAAATCAACATACCTTTTTGAATGCAATAAAAAATTGTTCCAATACTGTTGTAGAGTTTGACTATGGATAGTTGAGTTTTATATCATCCTAGCTCTCTTCATTCAACATATCAACAATTTCTTATTGTATTTTCATATACACCTTGTGACTAAATAAAAATAAATAAATAATTTTATAATTATATATATAATAATATACTTAGAACATTGATATGTTAAACTAAAAAAATTAATTTTCTTGTCCTAACATATATAAAAAAAACTCAACAAACTTAATTTTTAAATTCACCACCCATTTCTTTCATTGATAATTCACCTGACCTTACATGTGATAATATATCTATGATAAGTTTTTCATCATTCACTACTTGTATCGTTCTCCAAGGTGTTATAGTCATATCTTCTGAAAGATTCTTAATTTCAGGATCTGTCTTACTTGTACTACATATTAAGAGTTTAGCCTTCTTACTCTCTAATGTTTTATACCAATATTTTTCCATAGGATAAAGATCTCATCTATCAAATCCCATACATGTATAGTTCTAAATCCCAATTGGAAATAACTATCCACAACTTTGAATACATCACTTCCTTTGATATTTTTTCTTTTGCATTTTCATCATAAATTGGGAATCTTATTTCCATATAACATTGCTTCTAAAACTTCGCATCAACATTTGATATCTCCCCACGACATATTTCAGAAAAATCATTATGGATCAATATCACCATTTAAATGAAAGTCATGGACATCATGTACTCATTATCTGTGTTATGATCCCATGCTAATAATTTTTCTTCCAAATTTATTAAACCAACATAAATTATGCATTTGATTGTCTCAAAAAGAGGGTTATTGGGATATTCTTGCATTAATTCTCTCCTAGCCTATGCAGAATGATTTCCTCCAATCACATAATATTTGTAGTCAAAACATTTTGATCTATCAAATTCTTCTTTGTTAGGAACTTTCATTGGGTAGAAAAGAACTAGGTAGTCAACCACATGTGCATATGCATTGTACCTAATCAATGCTTTAAAATTGTGAATATGCAAGTGATGGAATTTTCTAATTTGATATTTTTGTTTCCCTTATGTTGGTGTATAAAGCTACTTCAAATTCAAATGAAATGTATGGTCATCATCAACTAAGTTCGTCATCCTCAATCTATTTTGAATCACATTTTGTGTTGTTTTCATAATACCATCTTCTAGATCAATACATGTTGTTATTATTTCTCTGCTACCTTTAGGACTTTCATTACAATATCCAGAGCTAACAATGGCTTCTTCATAATCAAAAATATTTTCTTTCTTCCTCTTATGATTTAAATGGGTTTCATCTAAATAAACAATTTCTTCATAATCAATAGGAATGGAATCTTCCTCGACCATTGCTCTTTTTTGTTTCTCTTGTTTGTTCTTCTTGTGATAAGGAGTGATAACCTGATTGGGACTAACATCAAAAAAATCTTCAATTGGAGTTTCCTCATCTTCAAATGTAACCTTTTTAGGATTTCTATAATGAGGACTTTTCTTTCTTATTTCATGTTCTTGTCTCTCTACTCTTGCAACTTCAACCTCTGTTACTTTTCGTTTCTTTTTCCTTCCTTCGTATTCCTTATTGATATGAAATACATTGATGAATTCCATGATATTCTTCTCTGTAGAGTAAATCCCCAATAACATTTGTGAAATTCGTTCAACACAATCCTGTAAAAACAAAATATAACATTTTTGTGTTAAATAAAATTAGAAAACTAACATGCTACTAAAAATAATAAATGATACAAAAATAAAAACAAAAAAACTTACATTTCCTTTCTCAATGTCTTCAACGATAAATGAACATAATTTTGTAAAACCTTCACCCCTATTATAATTTTTCAATTTCAAACAATATCTAATCTTGATATATGTCTTGGCTTGTTTCACGAGTGCATAAATGATATCTTTGTCTAGCACCAAACATATATCTCGTAGCAAGCTAAGTGATTGATAATTTCCTTTCACATGTTCAAACTTGACACAATTGTAACATCCCTCTCTTGCACACACTGAGTGAACTTATTCTTTGAGGACAATTTCTTGCAAGTGATCCATATTATTATACTTTTGGGCATTTCATTATGATTATGAGGTTTTATGAATTGATGACATGTTATTTTGCTGTATTGACATAGACAGGTGCTATTGACTTCGTTTTCCTGAGTGTGCAGGATTTTGGACCTCGAGGATGCAGAGGCATCGATGAAACCCCTTGGACTCCAGACCGAGTCGGGGAGTGGACTACTGGGGTTTGATTGTTGTATATATGACATTTGTGCATCTGATTAGATGATATGATCATGGATATTCTTCTGACATGATTCATTGATGATGTAGGCTAACGATAACTTGCTGACCAGACTCACATGTGGAGTAGAAGGGTCACACATGACTACCAGAGACGTTGAGGGAGAGGTGTGGAAATCATCCATGCCACACAACACTCTCGTTGTGGCTCAAACTGTAGGTTAACGATTACCTAGTTTGAGAAGACCCATGATGTCATGAGGGCCGACTGCGATAGTTACTCACTATGATTCTAAGGGGTGTGCAATAAGGTAGGGGCCTTATTCCTTAGAGGCCCTTAGTCTCCCATAAGATCACCTGGAAAAGTATTGACTGCAGGGGTTTTTGATGTCTACCAAGTCAGTCAAGAGGCGAGTGGCACTCTTGGAGCATGTAGTGCGTTCTGAAGGGCACGTCGCGTAAAAAAAATGGAAAGAGGCAAGTGACACCCTTGGATCACGTAGTGTGTCCTGAAGGGCACATCACGCAAGGGAAACAGAATGAGGCGAGTGGCACCCTTGGAGCACCTAGTTCGTACTGAAGGGCACGTCGCGTTTAATTAATAAATGGATAAACCTAGATGGACTTAGGACGAATAACGTGATAAGAAGGATTTAAAACAATTTCCCTAATAAAATGTCACTCAACCTAGGAAAATAAAGTCTAGGTCTAAGTGATACTTGTGATATATAT
>JZKD02S2255705.1:386507-399286 GCA_000966675.3 Picea glauca | reverse complement strand
AGATAAATTATCACTTGAAAGACGCCCTTTCAAACCTTTTAATGAGCGGGAAAGGAAGCAAGATCACTCGACAATCTTTTCATGTTTAGAGAGTCTGAAAAGAGATTAAAGGAGACTCCAGGGGGTTCCTTTTTCATGTAACCATGCGAGCCCTAAAAATAGATAAAAGGTTGCTCGGTTGCATTCTCATGTATTTACGAGCATGAGAAAGAACAAAGACAAAGCTTGGTATGCCCCTAGCTTGAAATCTAGTGGCTTAACTCTAGAATGATCATCAAAGGATGGAGACATGCCACCCAAGCTTAAATTCATTCACCGACTTTGAGGTTGTCACAAATTTCTCTACTAGATGGAGAAAAAGGATAAGGGTGGATGAAAATAAGGTTCAAATACTCGACTCGAATCGATAAGAGAGGCGACTGTTTCATTTTTTAACGAGCTTAACACAGGAAAAGAACTATGCTTAGGGCTTTGGGTTCAATCCCCAGACTTCTATTTCATTTTTTAATGAGCTTTCTACAGAGAGGAAAACTATGCTTGTGACCTATGTTTCAATTTTTAATGAGCTTGCTACAGAGAAGAGAAGATATGCTCATGAATTATTATTGATCATGGCTTCCAAGAGGATAACTCTCTAGAAGGACACCATGTCAAGGGACAAAAATCGGTCATGACTTCCAAGAGATCTTCACCAGATGGAAGAAGAATGCTCCGAAAGGAACACATGTTGAGGGTCTTGTAAGGGGTAAGTAGATCATGCTCCAATATCCCTACCGAAGAGATAACCATGTCAAATAACGGATCTAAGTCATCAAAAATTGAAGGCATGGGAGAAAATGGAAAATCAACATCAGGAGGGAAGATAGAGTGTATATCTTCACGAATTTGTTCACGATGGGGAAGAAAAGAATATTGATGATGGTTATGATCCCAAGGTAGCTCATCAATGCTCAACATTTCCATAATATATTTATCATAGGGAAAAATTGGGGAAATGTAGTCGATTGCAGATGAAAAGAAATTTAACCATCCGAGGAGGGAGAGGCGGATTGGATAACAATGTATGAGGATTCAACTGGACTAAGTGGCATGGTGTCACCTAGTGCGTTGAATTCCAAAGGACTAGGTACAATCCAAGGGTCAGATGATTCCAAATATTGATAAGTCGTGGTCGAAATCATATCAACGGTGGAAATATGATGTGTAGTCGGTGGAAGTGGTGTAGGGAAGGTACCCATAAGGATAGAATATTTCAACAAGACAACACCAACGCTTTCATATGTGATATTGTGATCTCCCAAGAATGGAATATTGTTGGTAGTTGGAGCACGAGCTTCGGGTGTACATAAATCTAACTGATTGACAGTGACAATTTTTCCCTGATGAGGAAATTGTACACATCGAAACATCGACGAGGCAACGAAAGTCATAGCATAAAACCAACTTCTTTCGAGTAATAAATTGTAATCGAGGGGAGAATCGACCACCTCAACATCAACAATGATGGTTTTTCTGCCCAATTGGATGGGCATGGACTGTAAAATCCCATGGGGATGAAAACCTCGCCCATCGAATGCGCGTAACATCGTTGGGGATTTGTTAAGTGTGGGTGATTTAAAACCTTTCCAGCATGCTAAAGGCATGACACAAGTAGAGGCTCCCTCATCCAAGATGGTTCGGTGAATTTGTTGATTGTGAACAACAACATCAATTTGGAAAGCAAGTTGGTGGGAGAGTCTAGATGTATAAGTGTCCAAGTTAAACATGATATTGTTGGACGACTCATGATCAACAACACCAATAGAAGCCAAGAGCATTATACGTTGACTGGGGTAGTGTTGTAGAACTTCTAATGTAGACATAGCACACGGTGCTTGAGCCAAATCTTCAACAATTTTGTAGTTCTGAGTGGCACGTGAACTAGGATTAAAGGTATATTTATGGATAGTTCTCTTAGGAGGGTGTAATATAGAGCTGAACAAAGGTTTATCAATTTGAAGTGGTCCAGACAGAGGGCTAACAAGTGGATGACTAATGGAGGATGTTGATGGATCCAGTAAAGAACCGTTAGTGACCTATCCAGATGAATCGGTAAAGAACCGTTACTTCTGACCTATCCCCAGTGGAGTCACCAATTTCTGTTACAGGTGAATCCTCTTGTGGACAAGCAGATTCCCTCTTATTCTTTAGACTCCTAAGGCCAAGACAGAAAAGTTATTAACGTGGACACATACATCCTTTTTAGATCTAATTAAGATAACATACGAAGAGGAAGAAGAAAGATGTGTACCTTGTTAACGACGTTTGTCCTCACAAAGTCCAGATTGAGCTCCAATCCTGAGCTCCTCGATAGGTCCTGGAGAACAAACAAGATACAACGGGATTCCTATTCTATTGAGATTAGCTCAAATATAGATCTATCTACTGAAGACAAGTTCATGTGAAACAAACATAAACTTGAAAGAAACATGCCAAACATGTATATGTATTAATGAGAACAAATGAAGAGTACTTACAATCCTTTGATGAAGGTGTAGCAACTTCTTCCATCTCTCCTTGTCCAACCCCTTTGCTCAATTAATCTACACTGATTATGCTTTGATGGCATCTCACTTATGAGATCATAAGTTTCATATTTCCAATCTTTTTTGTACCTTTCACCATGAGAAGGCCTCCTTATATAACCTTGGAGAGGCCCAACCACTTGTGAGATCTTTGGGATAAGTTGAGGATTCCTCTGCTTCAATTGAGGATCTTCCCTAAGATCATGCCTTGACCTTCTATTCGAGTCCAACCACCTTCAAAAATTGAGGGGATTCTTCCCTGATTTGTCTCAACAAATCAAAACTCGCTCAGAAAGGGTAGAGCTCCCCCAAAATGGGGAAAAAATCATTGTAGCAATCCCCCAAAGAGGCCCAGGGAGCATTAACACTCCCTGAGAATGCATAGGGGAGCGCTGCCTTCCAAATTTGATATTTGAGTGGTTTTTTCAGTGGCAAAAGGTTTGTACTCTTTTGTCAATTGATTTTTGTTCTTAAAAACTAGTCTTTAAGGTGTCTTAGTGTCCTTACAATGTCGTTAGAGAGACGACATAGGCAGTATGATGTTTGCGATGCTTGCAACACTTTTGGTCAAGATGCAACACTTGCAGACAAGATGCGACACTTACAACACTTGTAATGATGACACTTGCGACACTATTGAAGTGAGTAATTTTGATCTATAACACTAAAGGCCTCTAAGGAATAAGGCCCTTGCCTTATTGTGCACCATTTAGAATAATCGTGAGCGACTGTCACAGTATGCCCTCATGACATCGTGGGTCCTGTCGAACTAGGTAAACGTTAACCTACAATTAGAGCCATGGTGAGAGTGCTATTAGGCTATGGCAGGGTTGCTATCCACGCCTCTCCCTCAACATATTTGGTAGTCGTGCATGACCCCTCTACTCCACATGTGAGTCTGGTCGAAAATCTATCGCCAGCTTGCATCATCAATGAATCATGTCAGAAATATATTCATAATCATATCGTCTAATTAGATACACTAATATCACATATAAAACAATAAAACCCCAATAGTTCACTCCCCGACTCGATCCAGAGTCCAAGGTGTTCCATCAATGCCTCTGCATCCTCGAGGTCTGAAATACTGCACATCGGGAAAATCGATTCAATAACACATGTCTATGTCAATGCAGCAAAACAACATGACATCAACCCATAACGCCTCATAATCAAAATCAATGTTTTAATAGCATAATAATCTGGATCACTTGCGAGCAAGTGTCCTTAAATAATTAATTCGCTTAGTGTGTAAGAGTGGGATGTTACAGAAACCCCCTCTTAGTCTAAACTTCGTCCCAAAGTTTCATAGTATAAGTGCTAAAATAATGTGTATCACAATATCATAAGTATATCTATCAAACAAAAATGGAAACTGCTGGCGCATATCATATACGTCCTCCTAGGTCGTCGAGTGCGGACTATAGTTGTCCCACTAAAACTTGATCTGATCTACTGTTCGACATCGTAGCTATCGAACACGATGATCCAGGATGCATATTGGCTCAACCATGAGCACCCCCTCATATGATACCTTCAAGGAACTCATGTCAATAACATGTGTAGGATCAATAATATAATGTCTCAAAACAGATACGTGAAAAACATCGTGCATATGCCTCAAAGAATCATGCAAGGCTAGTCGATAGGCCACAGACCCCTTTCTCTCCACAATCTCGATAGGTACCATGAACCTAGGAGAGAGTTTAGCTCCCTTTCCAAACTTGATCGAAATCTTATGCGGTTTAACCCGCAATAAGACTCGATAGCCGACCTCGTAACTACGGTGGACACAATGCGCATCGACATAACTCTTCTGTCGATCCTGCGCTTCTTTAATCCTTTGTCTTATTGATTGCATTTTCTCTTCCATTTCTTGGATCACTTTTGGTCCCATCGGGACCTTATCCTCAAGTCGATCCCAACTCAAAGGCGTCTGACATGGTCACCTGTAAAGAAACTCGAAAGGTGCCAACTTAATGGTGCTTTGGTAATTGTTGTTAGAAGAGAATTCCACCAGTGGAAATAATTCTTCCTAATGCTTTTGTTGGTCCATCACGTGCATGTGGAACATGTACTCCAAGGTCTGGTTCATTCGTTCGGTCTACCCGTCAGTCTCTAGGTGATACGCCATACTGAAGTTAAGTTGGGTTCCCAAGGCCTCTTGGAAACTCGTCCAAAATTGTCCAGTAAACACTGATCCTTGATCAGATATAATCCTCTTAGGCACGTCATGCAGTCTCACAATCTCACTGATGAAAACTCTAGCTATGTCAGGTGCCTAATACATTGTACGCACAAGAATATAGTGAGAACTCTTCATCAGAGTGTATACTACTACGAAAATTGAGTCGTGTCTCCTTGTCGTCAGTGGAAATCCAACAATAAAATCCATCGAAATAAGATTCCATTTCGATTCCAGAATAGCATGTGGCTCTAGTAATCATGCCAGATGTCTATGTTTAGCCTTTACCTATTGACATTCTAGACATTTGGCCACATAGTTGACTATATCTGCCTTCATTCCCTTCTAGAAGAATAAAGGTTTAATATCGGCCCTCATCTTCGTGACTCTTGGGTGAGCCATGTACACTGTTCTATGAACCTCGTTTAGGATCAAAATCCTCAACTCATCGTTCGGTGGTACGTAAATCCAATTTTTAAACCTCAGTAATCCATCGTCGTCAAACATAAATCCTTCAAATCTTGGTACCATCATTGTGTTTTTTCTGATAAAACCCTCGATCTCTTTGTACCAGTCATCGTCACACTATAAAGTTAGAATATTTTTACATAGATTCGTATGAAGAGGCAACACTGAAAAGATGCATGGTCTCTGACTCAATGCATCTTCCACTTAGTTCACTGTTCCTTTTATGTAAGTAATATCGAAGTCGTACTCGCTGAGCAATTCCGACCAACGTCGTTGTCGTGCGTTCAGGTCGTTTTGCGTAAATATGTGTTGTAGTCCACAATGGTCAGTCTTTAGTTCAAATTTTCATCCAATAAGGTAGTGTCTCCAAATGTTCAAGGCATATACGATGGCTAAGAACTCCAAATCGTGTGTCATGTATTTCTCCTCATGCCTTCTTAGTTTCCTTGAGATGTAAGAGATCACTCATCTATCTTGCATCAAGACTCCGCCTAAGACTTCCTTGGATGCGTCAGTGCATACCAAGAAGTTTGCATCCATGTCAGGGACCTTTAGTATCAGTGCTATTGTCAATAGCTCCTTGAGCCTCCGAAATGCTTCCATACATTTTTCAATCCAAACAAACTTCTTGTTTTTCTTCTGCAATTCCGTGATCAGATTTGCTATCTTTGAAAATCCCTCGATGAACCGTCGATAGTATCTTGATAAACCCATGAAGCTACACACTTCTGAGACATTCGTCGGTGCAGGCCATTCCATAATAGCCTCAAACTTTGCTGGATCCATGGCGATACCTTCACCGGAGATGACATGCCCCAAGTAGTGAATCCTTGATTGATAAAATGAGCATTTAGACAACTTCCCATACAATTTGTTTTCTCAAAAACACTGTAGTACAAAGCGTAAGTGCTCGTCATACTCCTCTATCATCCAAGAGTAAATCAAAATATCGCCAATGAATACTTGGATGAACTTGTCCAAGTACTCGCAGAACACCCAGTTCATCAAACTCATGAATACCCCTGGGGCGTTCGTCAGTCCAAATGGTAAAATAGTAAACTCATAATGTCTAAACCTCATCTTAAAGGCAGTCTTAGGGACTCCATCCTCCTTAATTCGTAACTAGTGGTATTCTGATCGCAAGTTGATCTTTGAGAACATCGTCGCGCCCTTCATTTGATCGAACATATCATCAATACTCAACAACAAATATTGATTATTGATTGTTGCCTTGTTCAACTGATGGTAGTCAATGCAGAATATCCATGACCCATCCTTCTTTCGTATGAAAATAACAAGTGCACCCCATGGTGACACACTTGGACGTATCAGTCCCAGGTCCAACAATTCTTTCAGTTGCATTCTCAACTCCTGTAACTCCGAGGTTGACATCCGATAAGGTGTTATAGATATCGGTTCAGTCCTTGGTTTTAGGTCTATAGTAAACTCCAATTCCCTCTCCGGTGACATCCCAAGCAACTCCTCCAAAAATACATCTACAAACTCTCTCACCACCAAAAGGTGTTCTAGACCTTCCGCTACTCCCTTCTCATTTAAGGCAAGGATTGCATAAATCTTGCACCCCTTACGCATGCTCTTTCATAGTTGCAAGGAAGAGATGAACCTCAGGGAAACTCCCTAGTTTCGTCCTACAATCACACGTCTCTGTCCCTCGTCATCGACCAAGATCAACCATTTCATCTTACAGTTGAGTATCACTTCATGCGATTCCAACTAGACCATACCAATCATGACATCATAAGATCCTAATATTGTGACGTACAAGTTGGCCCTGGTGAAAAAATCTCCCAGGTTAAGGGTACAACCCATAACCTTTCATCCAACCTCTTGTTTGGCTCCCGAATCCATCTCTACAAAGATAAACTCATCCTGTTCGACTGCCTTTACCTTAATCCTTTTTAGCACTACACCCGAAATGAAACTTTCGGTAGCACCGGAATCTATCAAAATACTAAGGGTCTGGTCAATGACGGTACCTGACGTATCAAGCACAATCAATTGGTGCTCAGCCTGACGGTTATTCACCGCTACATGAATCTGATGGGCCTTGCCCATATCTCCCACGGTAGTGGGTCCAACTGATCCAGACGCTCTAGTCCTCTCCACTAGGAAGTTGTGTTGGTAGTGTGGCTCCCCATACGTCCAACACCCCTTCTTTGGTCAAGTACTCCTGGTACCTGAAGTAGAAGATGACGACCCACCGGCCTAGAATCCTAGTCTGTTCTATGGAACATGCCTAAATTGTTGTTGCTACGGTCGACATTGCTGCTAATGCTGCGGTCCCCGATAAGGTGTCCGCTGCTAAGGCGTCGATCGCGAAGGTGTAGTGAAAGTGGATCTCCTCTGGAAGACAAAATATCCTAGCGTATGTCTGGTTGGTGTCTGATGCTACTATGCACCTGATGACACCTGCCCTGCTGGTCTCGCTGGAGTCCTTCTCTAAACCCCGCTGATAAGCTCCTCCTTTGTTATGAGGGCCTTTTGGACGACATCATGCAAGGTTTGAGGCATCAAAATCCTAACCTTTTCACGTAAGATGCCAATAAGGCCGAACAAAAACCTGTTGACCTTAAGTTTCTCAGTATTAAGGTGTGGAGCATACTGAAGCAACTTCATAAAATGGGCCTCGTACTTGGGCATCGTATGACTGCCCTGTTGTAAGGCATTGAACTCGTTGAGCTTATGCTTAGTGAATTCGTCTAATAGGTACCTCTCTCGGAACCATTCCTAAAACAGTTCCCACAACACGTCTTCGATGACCATGTTCAACTACAGTAGGAGCATCTTCCACCATAGAATAACACTCCTCTTCATTTGAAATACTTCCATGCAGACCTTCATGTTTGAGGTATAGTCGCGAAGTGAAAAGAACATCACCATTTTATCCAACCATGACTCAGTGGCTACACCGTTTGGGGCACCAAAGAACTCGGGAAATTTGACCTTGTCGAGGTCATGGTGAATGCTACCATTACTGACCAGAGCACGTGGTGGACCCTCAGGGGGTGCTGACGCTCTGGCCTCATCTCTGTCCAAACGACTGATCAGTGCCTCAGACATGAACTGAAAATATCTCATCATTCTGACCACATCACCTACTGCTATCTGCTCCTGCCCTAAAATATCTTCGTCTCCCTGGGGTTAAACCCCTCAGGCATGGATGCTACTGGAGGCGTCGTGCCTCCTCTCCTAACACCCCGTTGTCTACCTCTGTGGTTTCCTCTAACCATGATTACTTGCATGAGTACAAGTGAACTTAATTAGCAACATTATAATCAATCATATCAACGAAATCTGTAGTGATCCCAAGTCATGGGTTGAACCCGCTCTGATGCCATATGTAACAACCCCTTCATTATGACTACAAGCAAAGCAGAAGTGCGAATTTTTTTTTTGATTTTATGGAAATAAGGCGACGAAGATTTTTTTTTACCTCACCACCGATGACGACCATAAGCATGCATTCCAGGAAACATGCAACTATGACTCAACGCACTAGCATAGGAGAAACATTGTGAAACATGCATTAAAACAAGGAGAAATGACTACTCGTCCGACACAACAGGACCATGCCTACAAGCCAAGGGAAAAATCCCCCTCCTGACACAACGAATTTGATGAGAAAAGATTATAACCTCAAAGCACGCGAACCAAATGCTTGAAGGCGTTCAACCCATGCACAAAAACAAACTTACAATGCTCGACAACACTCACAAAGAAGGCACCGACTCCGACCAAGTTATCATTCGCCATTATCCAAATAGGGCAGGCCATGATCCCCTCATCAGTAATCATGCTTTCCCTAGGTGATAGACATGTCAATAACCTTGGCACAACACATCCTATCTAGACCAAGGACTCTAAAAACTCAGACGCACCAGGAGCCGAATAATGATAGGGAGACTATACCCACACCCCACACAAAAGGTCGACGAGACACAAGAAGACGAATACTAGGGAAGTCATGTCTTCTTCAACCACCCGACCCATTCATCAAGTCTAAACTAGTCAACAATTACAAATTGTTTTTGACATTGAGTATCTATCGAAATTTAACAAGTCTAAATTATAATTTAGTCTTTAACTTATCAACTGATTAACAATTAATACAATCCAATCGTCCATTCTACTTTACACCATAGCCGTTACTTTCAATCTCAGTAATATCACCTTCGAATCAATCGACAATTCTACAATACAATCAAGCATTAATTTCAATCGAAATAACCTCAATTACGAATCAGTGCGACATTGTTGCATTATGATTTAATCATTAACTAGAATTGAATTTAGAAAGATTAATCTATACTTTGGTCAATACTCCTAAACTCATTTAATCATTAATCACCATCTAAAAGGGTAATTCTAAGTAATCCCCAAAATTACCATCTAACTATCAAATGACAATATATAACTACATTAGCCACATCAATGTAAAATGCTACAATATCACCCTTGTAATCAATTAAATTACACATGCCATCTATCTAAGATATCCGTACCAAAAACAACTAGCTGTCTATAACATTAAGAAGGGAACTATTGACTATTAACATCGCTGTAGCAATTGACATCATTATGGCAATTAATATTAGGAAGAAAACTACTGCCCTTTGACATTTCTGTAGCAATTAGTCTGACAATTAACATGGCAGTTACATAGCAATTAATCTGACCAATAACATGGCTATAGAAATTAATGTTTGGCAGTGAGAAGGCTGGGTACACTCAAATTGAAGGAGAATAAGAAGACAATACAAACTGCAGAAGGATCAACTCGTGGTCATTCAACAATTAACGTAGTCAACATTCTAAATAGCAAATTCGTGTCCCTTCAACAATAAACTCAATCAAAAAAATTTTTTTGGGCAAATCCATGGTTATTTACATCAAACTCAGTCACATTTAATAGGAAAAACGTGGGAATTTAACAACAATCTCGGTCTCATTTTAAAATCAAAATTGTGGACATTTAAACAACAATCTCAGTCTCATTTTAAAAGCAAAGTCGTGGGCATTTAAACAACAATCTTAGTCTCATTTTAAAAGCAAAATCGTGGGCAGTTAAACAACAATCTTGGTCTTATTTTAAAAGAAAAATCGTGGGCATTTAAAGAACAATCTCAGTCAACTTTTAAAAGCAAAAACGTGGGCATTTCAATAGAAATCTCTGTCAACTTTTAAAAGCAAAAATGTGGGCATTTCAACAACAATCTCTGTCAACTTTTAAAAGAAAAAACGTGGGCATTCAACAACAATCTCTGTCAAATTTTAAAAGCAAAAACGTGGGCATTCAATGGAAATCTATGTCAACTTTTAAAAGAAAAAACGTAGGCATTTCAACAACAATCTCTGTCAACCTTTAAAAGAAAAAATGTGGGCATTCAACGACAATCTCTGTCAATTTTTAAAATAAAAAACGTGGGCATTCAATGACAATCTTTGTCAACTTTTAAAAGCAAAAACGTGGGCACTTCAACGACAATCTCTGTCAACTTTTAAAAGCAAAAACATGGGCACTTCAACGACAATCTTTGTCAACTTTTAAAAGAAAAAACATGGGCACTTCAACGATAATCTCAGACACGTTTTAAATGGCACAATCATGGTTTCTCTTTTTCATTGCCTGGATGCCAAATGAAAACGCATACAGGAATGACCAAGATTCCCTTCCCTTACTAGGATACCGATTATAAAAACACAGACAAAGAAATGATTTTGTTTTTCCATTTTCAGGATACCAATAAAACACAGACACGAATAACACAAAAAAAAACGTTTTTCCATTTCCAGAATACCAAATATAAAAATGCAAAAAGGGAATCAAATCGTTATTCCATTGCCAGAATACCAATACAACATAGACATGAATAAAAAATAAAAACGTTTTTCCATTTCCAGGATACCAATACCAAAAATGAAGAAAGGAAATCAAATCGTTTTTCCATTGCCAGAATACCAATACAATGCAGACAAGAATAACAAATAAAAATGTTTTTCCATTTCCAGGATACCAATACCAAAAATGCAGACAAAAATCAAATTGTTTTTCCATTGTTAGAATACCAATGCAACGCAAACAACAGTAAGAGAAACACAAGGATCCAATGGGAAAATTCATTGAAATGATCACAGGGATTCTAACAGTCAAGGTGCAGAGAAAAACCAACAAGGACACAAGATAATCCATACGCAGAGGTATTTTCTAGATGGCACAAGTCAAGCAATCAGCCAAGGAAAATAACGGAGGTAGACGACTGACAAGAACGTCCTTCGCTCATCATCCACGCACAGAAAAGTAGGGCGTTGAGATCCATAGGTCTATTAATGCCGAAGCAATGACCATAGATCAGGCTCCTGGCTGACTACTCAGGAAAGGATTGATGAGCTAGGGATGAAAGACAAAAACATCCACAATCTTCACAAATCAATACACCACAGGGAGGTCAAGACATGTCGAGAATCAAAGTCCATGGGAGTCAATCAATCATCGAGCTATAGGCTATGGAAAAGTTCAATCATCAACTATAACACTAAGACAATCAATTTACTTACCCAATTAAACATGCATATCCAAAGAATAAATCCTACTACAATCTACCATGCAAAAATAAAGAAAGCATATTGTTTCCTGATCGCCTGCTCTAAGTTGATGTCTCACGCGCTCCTTGTAACTCTCACTTGCCGACTGACAAGACTTCATCGGTACCTCCCAACCAATTCTAAGGGTACTCTTCTTCCTCCTTAGCCCCCCGAGCCGCAAAGGGACCACACACAATAACCAAGAATTAGCTAGTTCCCAGCTCGCCTTGCAAGGCTGAGCTACCACTCCTCACCGAGCTGGGTATCCCAACTCCCCTTCATTCCTCCATAAATTAATTTATTTAATTCATTAATTACCCTTATTTCCTTGACCCACCTAGAGTCACTCCTAGGTGTCCCCAAATTCCCTTACAGGTTTTAATGACTTTCCCCATTATTAATTTTCTAGTTCAGTTTAAAATAGAAAGTTCTTAAATGGTAGATACCTTACTAAGTTGGACTAACTGCTTTTTCCTAATGTTTCCCCATTCTTTTAAGGTTTCTGTTTTTCCTAGTTTCCTAATTATTTTAGATTTCCCCTTTTTCCCTTTTTAATTAAACTCAAAAAGGCATGTGCATAAACTTACCCTTCTTCCCTCTTTTTTAATGAATTAAATTTTTAATTAGTATAAAAGTAAAACAATCATTCCTCTTTCTAAGTTTTTATCCTAAAACATTTTTATAAAACACTTTAATTTCTTACCCCCTTCTTGTCACAAAGTTTATGAGGATTATCTTTATTATTTACTTTATTTTATTTTTATTTTTTATTTTTATATATGTTTATTTTTATTATTATTATTATTTTTTATAAAAGGTAAAACTTTACCACCAACAAATATTAGACCTAGACCTTAATTTTCGTGTTGGGCGACAATTTATTAGGGAAATTGTTTTAAAAATTTCTTATCACGTTATTCGTCCTAAGGCCATCTAGGTTCATTCATTTATCATTAACA
>JZKD02S2255705.1:321265-333534 GCA_000966675.3 Picea glauca | reverse complement strand
AGTAATGATTACCTTTACATAACATGCAAGGGAACTTGACAGTTTTCTTCTTCTTACCAACTTGAACATCACTAGTTGACGGGGTATCATCGACATGACCGATAGAGGCCGATGACATGGAAGACCACATTTTTAAGACCTGGGTAAGATCGGGGCAATCCTTCAAAAAATGGTCACCCTTACAAAGGCTGCAAGGGAATTTGCGTTTTGGATTCTTCATTTTAATCTTCTTGATCTCATCAACATTCCCAATAATATTAATAGTAACTGGTTTCTTAGAGCCAACATCTGATGTTGTTGGCGCCTTTTTCCTTTTCGGGTTCTTCTTTTTCTTCTCTTTCTGTTTCTTCTTCTTCTGATCAACCTGGCAACTTCCTTTAGAGCTTTCACTAGGCAAAGAAGGAGAAATGGAAGGAGACTTGATGGGTGAAGAAGGCAAAAAGTCGACATGAGGTTGATGTGTGGGTGGTGTATCGACATCTAAAGTATTAGGTGCAATAGAAACATTGGGAGGATTCGGGATCACCAGAGTGGGGAAAAACCAAACTGGTAATCCGATAGTGAGTCCTGTAGGACTTAGTGTGGCAACATATGGAGGACCAAAGTTTCCAAATGAAGGAAAGGTATAAGGTTCCCCAGGAGAAGGGGTTCCTCCATTGGTATTCCCAAGATTCAATGACATTAACACTGACTCGACCTAAGGTCCACTAAGTAAAAAAAACAACACACGCTACGAATATAAGAAGAAATCAATCAAACGAACCTTCCTACAATGAAACCACTAGTTGGTGATGAAATCCAACATCGCGAGATCAAAATAGGAAGGGGCGGGGATAGAGCGGGTGGATCAGTTACGTTGGTGACCTGCTTAATGGACTTATGCCTTGGTGAAATCTTCCACACATTTATTTTGGATTTACCCTCCAAGGATCCCGAGTGAGTTTGACCAACGTATGTTCTAGGTACAGTGAGACTTCCCTTCACTATCACCTTGTGTAAGACCCTAAATATTATGGCCATTAAGGTTACCAATTCGTAGTCAGCCCTTGGGCGGGAACAGTCGACAGTCCGATCCGAACGTACGGGCAGGGTATCAAGCCCGAAATCAACTAAAAGTATTCCATGCAGTAATTGTGGATTTACCTTTAAGCGATCCCCATAATATGATCTTACCACCACAATCAGTTAAACCACGGAGGGTTAGTCCCCGTAGCTTACCCGAATGCGACCTCGTGCGTAACCCCTGTGTTAGAGGGGGATCCCAGGCAGACTTATACGATAATTGGATTTTACTCTTCCTACCGCAAGATACTAAGTTTGTTTGATAGCTTTGGAAAGTTATTCTTTCAACCTATTCCAAATCCCTACACCTTAAACTAATGTAGGTTTGCTAACAAAGATGTAAAAATTCTGATAAATTTTAGTTAAGCGTTGATTTTAATGGCTGTTGTTTACTCAGAGGGTGTATGAAAGTGAAACTGATGGAATGATGACTCAATTCCCAAAAATATGCATGAAATATGATAAGCAATCGTTTCTTTTAAATGAATACCTATTTAAGGGAAAGAGGAAGAGTCGTTTTCACTATCAAACACTTGATAAGGAATGCCCTCAATAAATTTTTTCTCAATCAAATCCAATATGATGCTACAACATTTCAGAAATGAAAACTAATATGCAAACTAATCATTAAGATGTACTTTTTTCGTTTGTATGTGAATGATAATCAATTCAATAAAAAAATTCTCTTGCCAACTACCCTTTCAGATCAAGGATATTCAAACAAGAATATGCAAATTTCGCACAAACAACACACCCTTTTGCAATCAATCAAGAGAAAGAAAACCAAAAATGCAAAAGGAAGGAGAAAGAGATTGGATCAAATGACCTCAAAGAAACAAATGAGAATATTTACAGACTTCAAATGTCCTTCACTAGAGTTCCCGCTCGGTTGGATAGGAGAGAGGAAGCAGGGGATCGATTCCAAGCTTTCAAAAACAAAAGCTCAAAAAGAATGAAGAAGGGCATAAAATCTGAGAAAAATATGTTTACTTCTCAAGATGAAGCATGTCAAAGGTCAAAGGAAGAATGATTAAATCACATAACAACTCAGCAAGTCAAAAAATAGGGTTTTGACCTCTAAAAATTGCAATTTTTTAAGGGATTTTGGGAAAAAAAGGCTGGCACTCTGGTATAAGGGTCACCAGAGAATTATAAGGCTCTATCCAGTAGCCTAAGGCAGCGCTGGTGCTCTTCTAACAAGGAAGGGGAGCGCTAGTGCCCAAAAACTCATAAAAAGTCCCCAAAAACCAAAATTTTGATCAAATTTCGACAAACAAGCTGAGTGTGATGGAGTGAAGGATCAATTAGCAAATGTAATCAAATAAATGGGGTGAACAAGGTCTGAAAACAATCAGGTAAGACAAGGCCTATGAGGAAAAAAAAAACAAAAGTTTCGATTCGACTTCCCCAGTGGAGTCGCCAGTTTCTGTTGTAGGAAAATCTCCCTGCGGACAGGTAGATCGCCTCTAAGAGCTTGACCCTAAATCTAAGACAAAAAATACTTAACGTGGACACTGACTTCCTTTCAAATCTATCCAAACTAACACATGATAAGGAAGGAGAATATAAGTACCTTTTTATCGACGTTTGTCCCTGCATGCTCCAAGTTGCGCTTCGATCCTTTGCTCCTCGCCGAATCCTATGGACAAACAAGATATGAACACTTCCTACTCTATTGATATTAGATTGAAAACAGATCTATGTATCAATGTTAAGTTCATTTAACATTAGACACAAACTAGAAAGAAACATGCCAAGCATGTCATATTAATGAGAATAATGACAGCAGTACTTACAATCGTAGATGCGAATGCGACAGCTTCGTCGAGTCCTCTTCATCTAACCCTTGCTCGAAAGATCCACAACCTGGATAACAAAAGCTTCACTGATCACTCTCCTTTGGCTGACTGTGTGTTTCCTATGAGATCATAGGTTTCATGCTAGCAATTCTTTCCCTTTTCCACCATCATAGAGCTTGCTTATATAGGTTAAGAGGAGCTTAACCTCTTGAGTTATCTTTAGAACAAGTTAGGGAACCTCCTCCTTAGATCAGGGATCTCCTGATGAAACCAAGAATTTGAATGCAACTACCTTCTAATATTGAAAGATCCTCCCCTTATTCTCCTCAACGGGCCAACTACTGCCCCAAATTAGGCAACGCTCCTGTAAAAGGGGCATCAGAGCATTGTTGTGCTCCTTGAGAAGCTTAAGGGAAGCGCTAGCGCTCCAAAAGTGAGTAGCGCTCCTTCAGAAGGGTAGGCAAGCGTTATAACACTCCCTGAAGCCTTGTGGGGGCTTGCCAATTCTCCTAAGACTGATATAGGGGAGCGCTCCCCCTGAGAACCTTTATTTCAGAGCTCTTTTCAGGTGTCAAGAGTCTCTTGACTTCAATTAACCAATTCTCCTTGTCCAAACCAAGTGCATGAGATGTTTTATGTGCCTCCTTAGTGTCGTCATTATGGAAGTATGATTGAATGATGTCTTTGACACTTGTGAACAACTTGCGACACTTGTGAAAGTTGTAAGGAAGATGCAACACTTACGACAATTGAGAGAAATATGTGACACTTATCCAGTTGATTAATTTTGAAGTGTAACAGAATTCCCCCCAAAGTATGAAGTTAAAAGATGCGAACTGATGAATGAAATAATTTGTAGACGATCAAGCAAGGGTATAGACTCGAAGAACCTGACCGAAGCTGCACACAAACATCCAACAAATATCATGACATATTTCAAAACCCAAGACAGGCATACCTATGCTTGGGTGATCAAGACTTGCGAGATATGGCCACCATAAAACACACTGCGGATCCATAATTATATTGATAAAAAGGTATATCCACCGAAGATACAATGTGGATCTATACTATGATGACTTGAACTGATCGTAGCCACGAAGAATACATAATGGATCTACGAGATGACAAGACATAACCACGATCAATACAAAGTGGATCTATGTAACATTATATGTGGTCTTTGTCCAATGGAAATTCCTTCGCAGCCTAGGCAAAGCATATATCAAATTGGTTACTCAACCCAGGGTCTTCTTACCGATCCCGATGTGGTACGATTCTAACCATGTGAATAGATGTATTGATGTCGAACATGACAGAAACCGCTTGATTACCGGTCAATGGTGTGAACCGTTAACAAGTGCAAGGGAGATCACCATTAATGTCAATGATTCCCAAGGTACCCTAGTACATTCCAGCGAATGTGAATAGATGAGATGAAGTCAAACATCCATGGAATCATCCGATCAGGGGTCAATGATGTAATTTCGAATGTGAGGAGGCCTGCCATTGAGGCATGCAGGTCCCAAAGTACGAATTGGTTTCTAAGCCTAATTCCTGGATAATGTGTTGGAGTTAACAGGAATAGACTCATCGAGGGAGGGCCTTGATGTATCCTGCATCAACGACATGAAACATACATAGAGATGTAATTGGTAGGCCAAATGGACATGGACTGACACAGGTTTTGAGGCAAGATATTTGGGATGGCTAAGTCTCGAGGTGGATACTTCCCTTGAACACCGAGGCACAATAGAAAAACTTGATGTAGACCAACACTTATTCAGTGGATATGGCAACTTGTGTCGGGAGACCCAAAGGAGTGAAAGGAACTCAAAGGATTGGCTCAGTGCAGAGGTTCAGTGGACTATGATATGTGCAAATGACAGAGTGCTATGTTCAAGGGCGACTCTAAGAAGTGTTGGATGATGTTCTCAAGAGACTGCTTGGCTTGCTCCTTTTAGTTTTTTCCCCCATCCAGATAGATGAGTACCGCTTTTTGATTTAATGAGCTCGAGGAGGATAGCACATGCTCGATATAACTCACCTTCGGTAAGTTCCTCTTCTTTTGTTTAATGAACTGAAAGAAGTAAGGGTTCGGTCCCGTGTGCGCCTGTCTATGTGTGATTTAACGAGTCCAAAGATAGAAAACTCGAAGGTTTTTTCGAGATTATAGAGTTTGGAAAAACACTTAAAAGAGAAATCTTTCAGTTCCTTTTTCATACAGTAGTTTAATGAGACCGAAAAAGGGGTAAACTATTGCTCAAAAGACGCCCTTTCTGACCTTTTAATGAGTGTTAAAGGAAGCAAGGTCACTCGACAATATTTTCATATTTAGAGTCTGAAAAGGGTTTAAAGTAGACTCTAGGGGGGTTCCTTTTGTGTGTGTTCGTATATATGTACGGGTCTAAAAAAGAGATAAAAGTTTACCTTATTGCATTCTCATGTATTTACGAGCACAAGAAAGAACAAACACTAAGCTCGGTATGCCCCCATCTTGAAATCTGGTGGCTTGACTCTAGGATGATCATCAAAGGATGGAGACATGCCCCCGCAAGCTTCAATTCATTCACCGACTGTGAGGTTGTCACCAATTTCTGTGCTAGATGGAGAAAAAGGATACAGGTGGATGAAATGAATGTTCAAAAATGAGACCTTATGAAAGACTTGACTCGACATCTACGAGATCTAGCGAAAGATTCGACTTGAAGGGAGAGGTGATTGTTTCATTTTTTAACGAGCTTGACACAGGAAAAGAACTATGCTCAAGGTTCCGGGTTCGATCCCCAGATTGTTGTTTCATTTTTTAACGTGATTTCTATAGAGAGGAAAACTATTCTCGTGACCTCTGTTTCATTTTTTAATGAGCTTTCCACAAAGAAGAGAAACTATGCTCGTGGTTTCCCCCAGCATGAAATCTAGTGGCCTCTATTTCATTTTTTAACTAGCTTGCCATAGAGAAGAGAAACTATGCTCGTGGTTGCTTCTTGATCATGGCTTCCAAGAGGATAATTCTCTGGAAGGGTACCATGTCAAAGGATAAAACGTGGTCATGGCCTCCAGGAGATCTTCGTCGGATGGAAGATAATCACTCTGGAAGGAACACATGTCGAGGGTCATGACAGGGGTAAGGAGATCAGTCTCTAATAACCCTATTGAAGAGATCACCATGTCAATTACCGGATCCAAATTGTTGAAAGTTGAAATCATGGGAGACAATGCCACATAATTGACATGCGGTGGGGGCGATACTCTCTGCATATAAGAATGACTTAGGGAGGTGACCCAGTCAGGGCCAATGAATGAAGGTTGATCAATATTCACAATTCTTCCATCGCGAGGGAAAGATATCACATGGAAAAGAGTGGATACAATAGCTTTCATAGCATAGACATAATCGTGCCCAAGGAGTAAAGAGAAATCTAAGGGGTCTCGGACTACCATGACATCGATAAAGACATATTTCCCTCCCAAAGTTATAGGAAACTGAGGAAGGATCCCTAAAGGTTGACTAGTTCTTCTGTTAAAAGCTAACAGATTCTGTGTAACTGGTGCAAGCTGCGGACAACCCAAAGCGTACCAATCAACAGAAGACAAAATACTAATGGACGCACCTTCATCTATCAACGTTTGAGGAATGTCCTGACCATGAACCTGTACTGTAATCTGGAAAGGAATGTGGGAGGGAAGACAAGGTCCAGTTAGCACACCCCAATAAAAAAGGATGGCTTCAGTACTTGGAGTGGGTTTCATAGGAGAAGAAGGAATTCCTCCAGGCACAATATAGTCTGTATCAACGAGAAAGGCATGGGAAGTATTGAGTTTACTTTCTAGAAGGAGAGTAGGATCGACCAATGATTGGATCGGATCAACCAATGGTGGAATTGGAGAGACCACTTTGGCACTCTTTAGAGGAAGAGTGGGAATAACCAAGGAAGGGACTGGATCAGTCACTTTGAAATTCCTCAATGGAGGTATGGGATCGACCGATGGTGAAACTGGATCGACCACTTTAGTTTCATTCTCCAAGGGAAGAATGGGGTCGATAGGTGGAAACAGATTTACCGATTTGGTGTCACTCTATAATGGGAGATTGGGATCGACCGA
This sequence comes from Picea glauca, assembly GCA_000966675.3. Lineage (NCBI taxonomy): Eukaryota > Viridiplantae > Streptophyta > Pinopsida > Pinales > Pinaceae > Picea > Picea glauca. The sequence goes on along the minus strand of JZKD02S2255705.1, from coordinate 326,566 downwards.
GGATGAAAAAAGATCAACCACTTTGGTGTCACTCTTTTGATGAAGAGTGGGGTTGATCGATGACGGAATTGGATCAGCTACTTGGGTTCGTGGTTCAATTGAGGAGGAAACTAGATTGACCACCTGATCAACTGGACTGACTGAAGATGGAACCAGATTGACCAGTCCATCAACCAATGATGGGTCAGAGGAAAGCTTACGATAACCTTTTGTAAGTTGAAGTTTTTCCAAAAGAGAAGAAGCCTTGTCCATGCAAGGAAAAAGGTGAGAGTAATGATTACCTTTACATAACATGCAAGGGAACTTGACAATTTTCCTCTTCTTACCAACTTGAACATCACTAGTTGACGGGGTATCATCGACATGACCGATAGAGGATGATGACATGGAGGACCACATTTCTAAGACCTGGGTAAGATCGGGGTAATCCCTCAGAAAATGGTCACCCTTACAAAGGCTGCAATGGAATTTGGGTTTTGTATTCTTCATTTTTATCTTCTTGATCTCATCAACACTCCCAGTACTATTAATAGTAACTAGTTTCTTAGAGCCAACATCTGATGTTTTTGGGGCCTTTGTCCTTTTTAGGCTCTTCTTCTTCTTATCTTTTCGTTTCTTCTTATTCTTATCAACCTGGCTACTTGCTTTAGAGATTTCACTAGGCAAAGAAGGAGAAATGGAAGGAGACTTGATGGGTGAAGAAGGCAAAAATTTGACATGAGGTTGATATGCGGGTGGTGTACCGAAATCTAAAGTATTAGGTGCAACTAAAACATTGGGAGGATTCGGGATCACCAGAGCGGGGAACAACCAAAATGGTAATCCGATAGTGAGTCCTGGAAGACTCAGTGTGGCAACATATGGAGGACCAAAGTTTCCAAATGAAGGAAAGGTATAAGTTTCCCCAGGAGAAGGGGTTCCTCCATTGGTACTCCCAGGATTCGATGCCATTAAAACTAACTCGACCTAAGGTCCACTAAGTAAAAAAAACAACACACGCTACGAATCTAAGAAGAAATCAATCAAACAAACCTTCCTACGATGAAACCACTAGTTGGTGATGAAATCCAACATCGCAAGATAAAAATAGGAAGGGGCGGGGATAGAGCGGGTGGATCAGTTACATTGGCGACCTGCTTAATGGACTTATGCCTTGGTGCAAGCTTCCACGTAGTAATTGTGGATTTAACCTCCAAGGAGCCCGAGTGAGTTTGACCAACGTCTATTCTAGGTACAGTGAGACTTCCCTTCACCGTCACCTTGTGTAAGACCCTAAATATTATGGCCAATAAGGTTACCAATTTGCAGTCAGCCCCTGGGTGGGAACAGTCCACAGTCTGATCCGAACGTATTGGCAGGGTATCAAGCCCGAAATAAACTAAAAGGTTTCCATGTAGTAATTGTGGATTTACCTTTAATCGATCCCCATAATACGATCTGACCACCACAATCAGTTAAACCACGGAGGGTTAGTCCCCATAGCTTACCCGAATGTGACCTCGTGCGTAACCCCTGTGTTAGAGGGGGATCCCAGGAAGACTTATACGATAATTGGATTTTACTCTCCCTATCGCAAGATACTAAGTTTGTTTGATACCTTTGGAAAGTTATCCTTTCAACCTATTCCAAATCCTTACACCTTAAACTAATGTAGGTTTGCTAACAAAGATGTAAAAAGTCTGATAAATTTTAGTTAAGCGTTGATTTTAATGGTTGTTGTTTACTCAAAGGGTGTACAAAAGTGAAACTGATGGAATGATGACTCAATTCCCAAAAATATGCATGAATTATGATAAGCAATCATTTCTTTTCAATGAATTTCTATTTAAGGGAAAGAGGAAGAGTCGTTTTCATTATCAAACACTTGATAAGGAATGCCCTCAATCAATTTTTTCTCAATCAAATCCAATATGATGCTACAAAATTCGGAAATGAAAACTAATATGCAAACTAATCATTAAGATGTAATTTTTTCGTTTGTATGTGAATGATAATCAATTCAATGCAAAATTTCTCTTGCCAACTACCCTTTCAGATCAAGAAGATTCAAACAAGAATATGCAAATTTCGCACAAACAACACACCCTTTTGCAATCAATCAAGAGAAAGAAAACAAAAAAATCAAAAGGAAGGAGACATATATTGGATCATATGACCTCAAAGAACCAAATGAGAAGTGTTACAGACTTCAAATGTCCTTCACTAGAGTTCCCGCTCGGTCGGATAGGAGAGAGGAAGTAGGGGATCGATTCCAAGATTTCAACAACAAAAACTCAAAAATAATGAAGAAGAGAATAAAATCTGAGAAAAATATGTTTACTTCTCAATATGAAGCATGTCAAAGATCAAAGGAAGAATGATTGAATCACAAAACAACTCAGCAAGTCAAAAAACAGGGTTTTGACCTCCAAAAATTGCAATTTTTGAAGGGATTTTGGGCAAAAAGGGCTGGTGCTCTGGTATAAGGGTCACCAGAGCATTATAAATCTCTTTATAGCAGCTTAAGGCAGTTCTAGTGCTCTGCTAACAAGGCAAGGGAGCGCTGGTGCCCAAAAAATCACAAAAAGTCCAAAAAAAACCAAAATTTTTATCAAATTTCGACAAAAAAGCTGAGTGTGATGGAGTGAAGAATCAATCAGAAAATGTAATCAGATAAATTGGGTGAAAAATGTTTGAAAAAAATCAGGTAAGACAATGCCTATGAGGAAAGAAAAAACCAAAAGTTTTGATTCGACTTCCCCAGTGGAGTCGCCAGCTTCTGTTGTAGAAAAATCTCCCTGCGGACAGGTAGATCGCCTCTAAGAGCTTGACCCTAACTCTAAGACAGAAAGTGCTTAACATGGACACTGACTTCCTTTCAAATCTATCCAAACTAACACATGATAAGGAAGGAGAATAGAAGTACCTTTTTATCGACGTTTGTCCTTGCACGCTCCGAGTTGCGCTTCGATCCTTTGCTCCTCACCGAATCCTGTGGACAAACAAGATACAACCACTTCCTACTCTATTGATATTATCTTGAAAACAGATCTATCTATCAATGATAAGTTCATGTAACATTAGACACAAACTAGAAATAAAAAGGCCAAGCATGTCATATTAATGAGAATAACGACAACAATACTTACAATCGTAGATGCGAATGCGAAAACTTCGTCGAATCCTCTTCGTCTAACCCTTGCTTGAAAGATCCACAACTTGGATAACAACAACTTCACTGATCACTCTCCTTTGGCTGACTGTGTGTTTCCTATGAGATCATAGGTTTCATGCTAGCAATTCTTCCCCTTTTCCACCATCATAGAGCTTGCTTATATAGGTTAAGAGGAGCTTAACCTCCCGAGTTATCTTTAGAACAAGTTAGGGAACCTCCTCCTTAGATCAGGGATCTCCTGATAAAACCAAGAATTCGAATGCAACTGCCTTCTAATCTTGAAATATCCTCACCTTATTCTCCTCAGTGGGCCAACTACTGGCCCAAATTAGGCAGCGCTCCTGTAAAAGGGGCATCAGAGTGTTGTAGTTCTCCCTGAGAAGCTTAAGGGAAGCTCCAGCACTCCAAAAGTGAGTAGTGCTCATTCAGAAGGGTAGGGGATAATTATAATGCTCCCTGAAGCCTTGTAGGGGGGCGCTAGCGCTCCTAAGACTGATATAGGGGAGCGCTCCCCCTCAGAACCTTTGTTTCATAGCTCTTTTCAGGTGTCAAGAGTCTCTTGACTTCAGTTAACTAGTTCTCCTTCTCCAAACCAAGTGCATGATATGTTTTAAGTGCCTCCTTAGTGTCTTCATTATGGAAATATGCTTGAATGATGTCTTCGACACTTGTGAACAACTTGCGACACTTGTGAAAGTTGTAAGGAAGATGCGACACTTACGACAATTGAGAGAAATATGCGACACTTATCCAGTTGAGTAATTTTGACGTGTAACACTTTGTACCATAAGATACCTTAACTTCGGGATGAAGTTTCCTGAAGGGTGGGTGTATGTAACGACTCTGCTTAAATATACTTATAGGACTATTAATTATAATTAATTTAATAATCTAACTATCCTAAAAGATTAGCTAAACAATAAATATTTCTTAAAATAACATTTACTAATTAATTATTATTAATTAGTTATTCATTTTTGTCAATGATTAATTTAAGTATTAATTAACTCATTAATTAATAAGGTAAAGAAATAAAAGGAGGGTAATAAACTATATTGTTAAATTAAGTTACACATCCAACAAGGGATAACATATTAACTACATGAGGATAAAATAATAAAGGAGGGATAAGGGGGAATTATCGGGAAAGGATAATAAGGTAATAAATGAGTTAGGTAGGGAGTAAATTAAGTGGGGAAGTCGGTGAAGGGGGGATAAGGAAGGGAAGGAGGTGGACGGGAGGTCATTCTACGGGAGGTTGGGGGATGGATTTTGGGAGCTCTGGGATTTGCAGAGAGAGGTGAAATTTTGGGAGTGGGATTGTATCAGTGCACCGGGGTTTCTAGGGGTTTTGGGCATGGGGGCTAGGATATCCATATGATATCCTGGAGCTAGGAAGTTACCTAGTTGGCATGGAGGAACTAGGTTTTGGGCAGTGTTTTACGATGTAACAACGGTCAAGAAGGCATTTGGACAATGAAGGGCTATTAACATCAGGTTCAGGTATTTAAGATTTTGCATTGTTTTTAAATTGTTATAAAATTTTTATTATGTGTTGATAAATTTATAAATGCTTAGGTGCTCAATTAAAAGAATTATTGAATTTTGTTTGAAATTAGGTAGATATACTGTTACAGTTTATGAAATTATTCGACATAAATTCTATTCGACCCTTTACAATCTATGTGCATTTTAAAAGGATGACTTATCATTTCATCAAACATTCTATCAAGCATTTCATCAATCATTCTATCAAGCATTTCTATCAAGCATTTCATCAAACAATTAACACGCACACTCAAGATATAGGAGAAAGAAGTCAAACCATTTCCTCTGGTTGTGTGCGCTCCTCTGGTGAAAAACCATGTGCCCTCCTCCCATGTAAATCTCTGTGTCTTCCTCCTGTGCATGTGTGCCCTCCTCTGGTGAAAACTTGTGTGCCCTAGCACCCTCCTGTGTGCCCTCCTCCCATGCACCTCTCCCTCCTTCTCCTCATTCTCCCATCCTCCTCTCCCTTCCACTTTGCATACAAATCCGTGTGCCCTAGCCTCTCCAATCTACATGCGTGCTCCTCTCCTCTCCAATCTATGTGCTCCTATGTAGTGGTGAGTGCGAGCTCCAAATCTATGTAAAAGTGTAGTGGTGAG
>JZKD02S2255705.1:271548-314537 GCA_000966675.3 Picea glauca | reverse complement strand
TTTGGACATTTGAACAAAAATTTACAAGTTAAATGAGTACATCAATAAAAAATAACATACTAACCTTGCAAGTTAAAAATCCGAGCTATGTAGATCAAGAATTGGATTTGTTCAATCGGTGGGTGACAGAAAAAATAAACAGCTCAAACAAAAGCCAAGAACAGTGTCTTAACTATAACAATTGTGTCGCAAAGTCTCTTAAAGTCACGTATATATAGATCAAATAGTCAACTAGCCGCTAACACCGACCAATGAGATAGGAAAATTTTTTGTCGATATTTCCACGAAAGTTCATGGATATTGCCATGAAAGTTCATCGATATTGCCATGGAAATCTAGACTAGGTTAAAAAAATATTTTCGTGGATATTGCGATGAACTTTCGTGGAAATATTGACGAAAATCCTGCCCTGTTTAAAAAAAAAGATGAAACTTGTGGAAGCGTGGAAATATTTCGTGGAATAATCTGTCCATATGTAGTAGTGTAGGATATTTTTTCATCCCATAACTTGGGATTTTTGTTGTAGTAGCCTTGAGGCAAAAGTGCCATTGTTCGGTTAACATGCTTTGTTTGTCCGTCACTCCGTGGATGAAAAAAAATGCTCCTCTTCAACTTGGTGTCCATCATTATGCACAAGCTTGTCCAAAAATCTCCAAGGAATCAAGTATCTCGATCCGAGACAATGGATGTGGGTAACCCAAAGTGAACCTAAACATACTGAAATAAGAGATTAGCATTGTTCTCACCAATGATCTACTTTTTACATGGCATCAAGATAAAAATCTTTTTGAACCTATACACTACAACATATAAATAGTCATGACCCCTTTTCGACATTGGTAAACCCCCTACACAATCCATGGAGATACTCTCCCATGGATGGGATGGAACATGAAGTGGTGAGTATAGCCCCAATTTTCTATTAGTGGTCTTACAAGTAGAACACATCAAATGCCCCTTTACATATTTACTTATAAGATGAGTGAGCTTATTTACATATTTAATGGACCCTTCACTATTTTTCCTACCTAGACACAAGAGAAGTGTGAGCTTCTCGTATTACATGGACTCATTCACTTGTAGGAATAAAAATCTTTCCAAGATGGTAGAGTAGTTTTTCCTGTAGACAATAGTTCTCTACCTGTGCACCATGGGTTAGATTCTCAAATACTTCTTTAAAATCTTCACCAACAACATATTGTTCCACACAACTACCATGAGATAAAAAATAATTCTTCAAAATAATAGGGGCAACAATAGGAGGTCTAGAAATGATATCAGCTAGCTTGTTACTTATACCCTTTTTGTATTTTATTACCAAATTAAACTGTTGAAGAAAACCCATCCACCTATAATGTCGAGATTGTTGCAGCTTGGTTTGTGCTTGGAGATACTGTAAGGGTTGGTGATCTGTATGTATGATTGTTTCCTTCCATAAAAAGTAGTGCGTCCATTTATTTACGCTTTGAACTAATGCATACAACTCTTTATAATATGTAGGATAGTTAACAACATCTTGGTTAAACGTTTCAGATTGGTAACATATAGGATTATGATATTGCATCAATACTGCACCCATGGCATATCCACTGGAATCTGTCTCGATCTCAAAAGGTTGTTGAAGAGTCGACAGTGCTAATACTCGTTCGGTATTGATATTTTCCTTCAAAGTGTCAAAGGACTTTTGTTTCTTTGCTTCTCAATGAAAAAATTTCTTCACATTGGTTAAGGCATGCAAAGGAGTTTCAATAAATGGGAAGTTTGAAATGAATCTCCTCCATTATTGGACTACACCTGAGAAGCTTCGTACTTCAGTTACACTTTTGGGCTCATGCCAATTTACAATTACATCAATCTTGGAAGGATCAATTTTCAATTCTCCTCCTCCTACAATATGACCTAAGTACACAAGTAAATTATTGCCAAATTCACATTTGGACAATTTTACATACAAATTTTCCCTTTGCAAAGTATCTAATACTTTCTTTACATTCCTTACATGTTCATCCCAAGTCCCACTAAATATAAGAATGTTGTCTAAATATACAATTATAAAATCATATAGAAATGGACTAAATACATCATTCATCACATGCATGAAGGTTTATGGAGCATTACAAAGCCCAAATGGCATAACTAACCACTCAAACAATCCATGTTTGGTTTTAAAGGAAGTTTTCCATGCATCCTATTCTGCAACCCTGATCTGATGGTATCCACTACGCAAATCCAACTTAGTGAAATAAACAACATTCTTTAGTTGATCAAGTAAATCATCTATACAAGGGAGAGGGTATCGATTTTTCATCATGATTTTTTTTAAGTCTTGATAATAAACACACATTCTCCATGTTCCATCCTTCATTAGCACCATCACAATAAGAGAACCATAAGGAGATGAACTGGGCTTGATGACCCCTTGATCCAATAATCCTTGTACCTTATTTTTGATCTATGTCATATCTGCAATTGGCATCCTGTACATACTCACATTAGGAAGAGGAGAATCATGGTGAATATGTATTTCATGTTGGATTTCCCTCTTAGGAGGTAATCCATCTAGCTCCTGAAAAATATCATCATACTTAGAAACAATATCAATTAATTCTTTCTTATGAGAAGGATCACATACTTGGAAGGCATCGGATGTTCTGACATCATTTTCCCTTATGACCATGAGTACATATCTCTTATTATCGTTTATCAGTCTCTTCATTTTCCTTTCACTAACAAGTGTGGTGTTTACCCTCATGCTGTGGGATATAATAATATATTCTACTCCCCCTTTAGTAAGGTGATATTTGTTCTCATGACGAAAGAAGAATGTTTTCCTATCATAAAGATAAGGAGTCCCTAGAACTATGACACATATATCAAGTGATATAACATCCAAATCCACTTCATCAATCAACTTTGAAGCAATAGAAAATATGACCCTACACTACTTGGTGACATTAAGTTTTTCTTTATCACATACCCAACCAAGAGGATAAGGCTTTGGATGTGGTCTAGTTTCAAGACCCATCTTTTTGACAAGTGCTTCAGATATCAAGTTTACTTTGGATCCTGGATCAAATAATGTATCTATCTTAGTGTGCTTAGATTCAACTCTTCTATAAAACAATTCATTTCTTTTTCTTTAATCATCATGAGATTCATTATTGGAATTTGAACTATCATGAAGGGAATATTTACCTTGTACTCCAACTTCTCTGATATTTTGTTTGTCTCTCGAATCGAAACCAAGATCTTGTTGCACTGTAGAAATGGACTTTGTCTTCCCCTTTCCACCGAATTGTTTTGGTCTTTTATATGGATGTAATTTCCAATAGTGTTCATCATCATGACCATTCTTCTTGCAATGAGTGCAAGATGGCTATCCTTCTTCTCTCTTTATAGTGGCGGTCTTTTTGTCCTTCCTTTTAAACTTTTTAAATTTCTTATGTGGTAAATTGGAAGGTTTCTTTGTGGGATATTCTTGAACATGATTTCCCCTATTCTTAAGGTGAGTCGATTTCACACAAACTTTGTCAAGACTGGTGGTGTTAAACAATAGTAAAGTATGACGAATATAACTTTGAAGTGCGCCAATATACTTCATTAAAGTTTCATAAGAATATAAACGAATGTTTAATGCAAGAGATTTCTTCCTAAATTATTTCGTGAAACTTTGTACAATTTGACCTTTACTTTGTCTTAAAGTTTTCCATTCCATCATTGATTTATGTAAATAACCCAATGGATAAAATTGCTTCTTATTGTTGATTTAAATTTCGACCACGAGGAAAGAATATTACCACACTTACTTATGTCCTGAAGTTTTCTCTCCCATAATACAAGAGCAGTTTCTTCGAATCAAAGAGAGGCCAATTGTACTTTAACTTCCTCTTCATCAATTTGTTGAACATGTGACGTTCTTGTTGTGACAACTACCAATGACTCAACACAAAAGAAATAATTTTTTTGTTTTGTTTAAGAAGGAAGGCAATCAATGACAACAATTAATAAACACGACTTAATGATGAACACAACTTACACATTCAGGAAATAGGCAACAATGACCCAACATACTAGCACATCATGCAATCAGAAGAAACATGTGATAATCAATAGGAAAATGAACGACTACCCGCCCAACACAAGGAATTCGACGCCTACAAGCTAAAGGACAACATAAAAAATCGGGACACAATGGCTTGACAACTAGTAACAAGAAAACCTCTATGATGTGAAAAATCAAACACATTGAGGCATTACAGAGCCAAGTAGCAACATCAATTACAAAAAACACAAGCCCACTTCGGGAAGCACGAGACTCTGGCCAGTTTATGATTCATGTCTATCCATCAGGGCATGCAATGATCCCCTCATTAGGCATCATGACATCACAAGGCGATAGGCGCGACAGTAACCCTAGCACAACACAACCTATTTAGACCAATAACCCAAGAAAATCCAACACGCTAGGATACCAAATAACTATCATAATACAAGAAGACTATATCCAAGAACCCAATTGACAAGTCAACAAGACGAAGGGAAATGGGACTAGTGTTACCATTATACATCACATTAAATTCATGGTGAAACAAATTCTATTGCGACCATGCATCAATTTGTACGCATTAAAAATAATAATTATTAAAACAATTAGTTTGTTGCAACTATTTTCCAAAACCCAATATCAAATAAGTATATATCACCATCTTTTAAAAATGAATTCACTATCTTGTAAAACTAAAACTATATGAATTTTCATTCTTATATCGCTATTTAGAACCGAAACTATATCACTATCTTATAAGAATTTTCACTATCTTTTAAAACTGAAACTATGCATTGAATATAATTGCTTTAGTGCATCTGAAACAACACATTATTCACATAACAATATATCAAATACATTTTTAATTGCTATGAATTATAAATCCAATATATCACAGTGATTAGGGTAAATGTTGTGATTTTTCAATCAACTATATTACTGTGATATATTACAAAAATTGTTGTCTACATAATATCAAAATCGATGTCTAAACATTACCAAAAATTGTTGTCTACAAATACCCACGTTGTTTAATAACAATATAATAAATACATGAAATTATGAGTTAATATGATAAAGATGACTATTAAAACATGATAGCGCTGTCTAATAAATGAAGGATATTGCTATCCATTCAATGCGTGAAATCGTTGTCCAATAATTCAAGGGAAAATACATTAATTCACTGCCCATTAATTATTGAATATATAATAATTCATTGTTCATTTAATATCTCGACGTCTTTAAATCTATCATTGTCCTTAATCTATGGCATTGATATTATTGTCTTTCCAAATGAAGAGATAATGTGATAATGCTTTATGTTCAAAACGCGGAGGGAATACTGCCTATCCAACATGCAGAGATAATGTTGTCTAACCCTAACACAGAGATACTGTTGTCTAGATTATATTTATTTCTATTAAATATATTATATAACATAATTAATATATGATATTGTGATCATCTAATATATAGATTGATGTCAATAAATATTCAAATCACAATTACACATTACATATAAAATCGTTGCCCATAATTATTCAATTCATAGTCACCATTACATATAAAATTTTTGTCAATAAACATTCAATTCGCAGTCACCATTACATATAAAATCGTTGTCCATAAATATTCAAATATCTATCCATGATACTATCAATCATTACAAGACAACAATTACACAGTCACCAAAGACTCAACTATTACACAACCAAAAAACACCACCATTACACAGTCACAAACACGACCATTACACAGTCATAATGCAACTACCAAAATCGTTGTCAATCAAATAAATTCGTTGCCTACTAATAAATGATGCATTTTTTAATTGAAAATCATTGCCAATCCATCCAGGTATCAGAGTAAATAACTTATGTAAATCAGTGAATAAATGCAAAATGCAAAGAAAATAAATGTATTAAAACGCAGTCAATATGTGGTCAATAAAACGCCAAGTAAAATGATATATATGTATAATTGTATCGATTGGTGAATATGTATGTAAAACACAGAGAAAATAATTTTATTAAAACACAGTCAATATGTGGTAAATTGCAGTCAAATACCAAACCAAGCACTAGGATTCATCATTAAAATCCTAGAGATGATACCAAAAAATTGTTGGGATTAGTCAATAAAATTGTAGAGGTTTACTAATCAAACGTTGGGTAATATCAAAAGAAATCGTTGATATAAGGTGCAAAGAAAATCAACAAAATCGCAAAGTCTAATCGATCATAGGATAATCAATGAAAACACAGAGATACTCAACACAAGAAGGCAGAATACCAATCATTTGGAAATGGATCAATCAACACACAAATACTCATCCACAAGAAGGCACAAGGAATTGATATTAATCATAAGAGAAAAACAGAGAGTTAAGTAAGGGTTGATAATTGGACGAAAAAATTATCCTTCACTCATCATCGATGCACATGAAAGCCATTAGAATCTATAGGTATTTAAACAATGAAGTGATAACCGTCGATTTGTCTCCTAGCCGATTGCTCAGGAACAAAATGATGACTAAAGGGATATGGGACATAAGATAAAAACATAAATTTATTCGTAATAATTGGTAAAACAAAAACAAAGAATTCATTGCAATAAGAGGTTGGGTTCACCATGGGAAATCAGTTTAGAATACAGGGAGCAAGGGGATTACAAATGTCATAGGAAATCATGTGAAATAAAGCTCATGGAAATGAAATATTCAACCCAGCACAAAAAATAACATGTAAATTAAATTCATTGCATGTAACAAATTTAACTGTGTACCTTAGCCAAATTTGAATGCTCTGAAGTTGTTGTCTCCTATGCGCTTCATCCAACTCCCTCTTTCCAATCTATGTGGACTCACCGGTACCTCCCAACCAACGCTGGGGGTACTCTTCTTCCCCCTAATCTCCCCGAGATGCAAAGGGGCCATGCACAGAATACTAGAGAACAACTAGCACCCAGATCACCTCGCACTTTGGAGATACCACTCATTACTTGAGCTGGGTATCCCAACTCCCACAAGAGAAAGTTAGGTCAAGGTAAAAATTCAACATAAACATTACACAAAAATATGAGATCCATAATCCTCCTCCTCCATCATTTTTATAGATTTTTTAAGTAATTAGTTTCTCAAATTCTCATTAAATTCCTTTGTCATCAATTTTAATGAGGAAAAACCTCCCCCGTACACATGTCACCCATCCCCTAGATCCACCAAAAAAATCAATTTTATTAATTAATTAAATATTCATATTCCCTCACCCACCTAAAAACATTCCTAAAAACGCTCCTTGGTGTCCCAATATTCCCTTACAAATCTTAAATGACTTACACCTTACTTAATTCCTAGCTGAGTTCATAAATAACAAGTTCCCAAAGCAAGATTCCTTACTAAGTTAGACATTCAACTTTTTCTTTACATTTCCCCTTTTCTTTAGGTTTCCCCTTTTTCTTTAAGTTCCCTATTTCTTTTAAGTTTCCCTCTTTTTCCTTTTTAACTAAAAATCATTTTAGCAAGTGTAGATAAAACAACCATTTACCCTTTTTTCTTCTTTAATTAAAAATTAATTTAGCAAGTGTAGATGAAACAACCATTTACCCTCTTTTCTTTTTAACTAAAATTAAATTAGCAAAAATAGATAAAAACAACCATTTCCCTTTTTAAAATTTTAATTCTCAATGATAATTTGACTTTAATAAATTAATTTGAATTTCTTACCCCCCTTCTTGTTACATGTTTATTTATTATTTTTTTTTACCACATGTTCTACTTAGACCTAGGTTTTAATTTCTCTAGGCTCAATGACATTTTTATTCGGGATGTTTTTTTTTTAAATCTTATTTATCACATCATTCATTTTAAGGTCATCTAGGTGTATTCACTTACCAATCAAAATCATGTAGTACCCTTCAGGACACACTAGGTGTTCCAAGGGTGCCACTCTCCTCTTTTCGTTTTCCTTGCGCGATGTGCCCTTCAGGATGCACTACGTGGTCCAAGGGTGCCACTCGCCTCTTGAATGACTTTCGTAGAAATAAAAACCCTGGATTTAATAATTTTCTAGGTGATCTTGTGGGAGGCTAAGGGCCTCTAAGTAGTAAGGCCCCTGTCTTATTGAAAGCCCCTGAGAATCATTGTGAGTGACTGTCACAGTCTACCCTTATTCCATCATGGGTCTTATCGAAGTAGGTAATAGTTAACCTACAGTTCAAGCCACGATGAGAGTGCTAGTAGGATGTGGTAGGGCTGCTACCACACCTCTCCCTCAAGTTTCTGGTTGCCTTGCATGACCCCTCTACTCCACATGTGAGTCTGGTTGACAAGTTCTCATCATTCTGCATCATCAATGAATGATGTCAACAATAATAATCAATCATCATAACATATAATCATATGTACATATTTCATATCAACAACAATCAAACCCCAATAGTCCACTCCTTGACTCGATCTAGAGTCCAAGGGGTTTCATCGATGCTTCTGCATCCTCAATGTCCAAACTCCTACACACTCAGGAGAACCCAATCAATAGCACATGTCTATGTAAATACAACCAAAATAACATATCATCATATCCATAATATCTCATAATCATAATGATTCTTCTTTGCAACTAGGGTTTAGCGCATCCCTGAAGCCATGTCCTGCGACGCCACATCCTACGCCCTGCTGGGGCTCATGAATCGATCGGCGGGGGAACCGTCGGGCGCCTCTTATAGCCGAATCACTGCAAATGGAGGCCCTACCAAAGGCCCGAAGCGGCCATCTTTTGAGCTACCTCCAAACCTACGCGTGGAGCTCCTGGAGGAGGGATCCATCAAAGCCCAGGAAATGGACATAGATCCAGGGAAGGAGGCGGCCCCAGCCTGCACGACACCACCATGGGTGCCGGGTAAGTGTATCTCACAAGCTCCGAAATATTTCATCAGCTCCCCACGAATAGAAGAACAAAAGCAATACATGAGGGACTATGCTCTGGTGGGAAAATTCCTAGGGCTATGGCCCTCGGAGCGAGATCTGATCAAATGGATACATCATTGGTGGAAGTCGAAAGGGCATTATGAACTGCAACTGGGTTCCAAGGGTTTCTTCACTATTATTTTTCACAATCTGGAGGATCGCAATCGCATCTTTGATGGCAGGCCATACTTTTACAACTCAGCAGGACTTTTCTTAAGGTTTTGGACCGAGAAGTTCAGCCCTAAGAAAGAAGACTTTACCCATGCACCGGTCTGGCTCATATTATACTCCCTGCCCCAGGAGTTCTGTTTAGAAGAAGTTTTGGCCGGCATCAGGAACAGTATAGGCATTTATGTCAAATCTTCAAAGGCTACTAAGCAACGACGCTATACCTCTTATGCCATAATCTGTGTGTATCTGAACATTTCCAAGCCACTACTCGGGTCCATCACACTGGAGTATCATGACGAGGACTGGTCTCAAACCATTGACTATGAGCACATCCCATTCCAATGCAGGAAATGCCATGAGCACGACCACCTCTTCAGAGAATGCCCACTCAACATGATTCAAAAAGAAGGGAACCCAGAAGACGGCAAAGACAAGGATGGCATCATACAACCAGCGGGGAAAATGCGTCAATGAGGAAGGAGACCACCGGCTCAGGTAATTAAAGATCCCTTAACTAGTAATAAGTTTGCCACCTTGCAAGACCAAACAGAAAACTCCACAGATCCAACAAATCAAAATGCACCTTCTCAGGGCAATGCACCTCAAGCTATCAGTCAAGCTATAGAACGACAGAGCCAAGGAAAGGAGCCTGACCAAAGCCACCCTGACTTAGTTCTCGATCTGCAAGAAATGGAAGAAGGGGAGGCGGACATGGAACTAGAAGAGCAAGATCTAGCTGGGGTGGATCTGGAGCACCTCGAACACGCCTATAGGCAGCAAAAACTCTATACTATACCCAGAGATCAACTACAGAAGGTCCAAAAAGTTTTCCTCAACTCCTCTGTGGGATCCTTAGCTCGAGCTAGCAAAGGTTTAGGAATTCAGGGTAGTCAAGCTAAAAACCCCCCCAAGACCCAGAAGGATGAAAAGAAAAGAGGTCGTAAGTCCACCAACAAACTCATACAAGAAATAGGGAACTTTATGGTGAACTCAGGGAAAATCAACTTGATTTCGGACAACTTTCCTCCTCTCCTCACTCCCCCGTCATCATGAAGATCATCACCTAGAACATCAGAGGCCTTAATGGGCATAGCAAGCAAAACCTACTATGGGATCTGATAATAGTAGAAAAACCAGAAATTGTTCTCCTACAGGAAATGAAATGTACCTCAGAAGACGTTGATAAGATTTTACTCCACTGCTAGAAACAAGGATCTGCAGTAGCTACAGACGCCACAGGTTCAGCTGGAGGTCTAGCTATACTATGGAACACCAATGCAGTAATTTTGGAAAACTTCATTACTACCAGATGGTCCATCACGACTGAATATCGGCTTATAGGGTCAAATAGGCCGGGACATCTAACCAATGTCTACGTCCCAGCCATCCCAAGGGATAAGCAAGCCTTCCTCAAAATCCTGCGCTATGTGGCTAGCCTAGTAAGAAACAAAAGCTGGATATTTGGTGGAGATTTCAACATCATCCGCAGCTTCGCGGAAAAAAGAGGAGGCTCAAGATGCCTGGACAAGGACTCCAGTGACTTCAATGCTCTCATAGATGAGCTCCACTTAATCGATTTGGACACCAACAATGGTATGCACACTTGGACAAATAGGAGAACAAGCACTCACCAAATTGCCTGTAAGCTGGATAGATTCTTGATATCGGAATCTCTCATGATGGAAGGCACAGTAGTGGAAGCGGATATCCTTAACTTCTCTAGATCAGATCACTGGCCCTTGCAACTCAGAGTGGACATCCCAGCCATTCCCGGCAAGAAACCTTTTAGATTTGAAAAATTTGGCTAGACCACCCAGATTTCCAAGAAAACATTCAGGCCTGGTGGAAAGAGGCAGAGATCCTCGATGGCTCCAAAATGTACAAATTCCAGCAAAAATTAAAAAACCTCAAACAAACCCTCAAGCTTTGGAACTAGAATACATTTGGCAACATCTTTGATGCCTAAAAGAAAATCTTGGCACATTTGGAAGAGATCCAACATCATATCAAAATGCAGGGATTCACAAGTGAGCTGAAGGCGCAGGAAACGAACTTAAGTCAGCAGCTAGAAGTCAGGAAAAAGCAAGAAGAAATACTCTGGAAGAAGAAGTCGCGAGTATAATGGCTAATAGAAGGGGAATGCAACACCAAATTCTTTCATAGGGATGTCATCCAAAGAGGACACTCTAACAAGATTACACATCTTATCTCAGATAACGGGGATCTGATTTACTCACATAGGGATATGGAAAAAACCCTGATTGGCCACTTTCAAAACCTTATGACAGAGCCTCAAGCAGACAGACATGAAGCGATTGCAAAAGTTATCCATCATGTGCCTTCCATAGTCACTCAGGAGAAAAATGCCTCCCTTCTCTAGCCAATAACTATAGAGGAAGTAGACCAGGCCCTCCAGGAGACCCCTAAGGACAAGGATCCAAGCCCTGATGGATTCACCAACGACTTCTTCCACCATTGTTGGCCACTGATCAGAACAGAAGTATGGGAAATCATAGAAGATTCCAGAGCCACTAGACAGATCCTCTAGGCTCTCAATGCCACTTTTATAACCTTAATCCCCAAAGAAGGGAAATCTTACCACCCCAAGCAGTTTAGGCCGATAGCACTGTGTAACGTCATCTACAAGCTTCTGACAAAAGTGATAGCCAAGAGACTCAAGCCCGTCTTACCTTCAATTATATCCCCAGAGCAATCGGGCTATGTTGAGGGAAGACAAATCTTAGACAACGTAATCCTTGCCCATGAGGTGATCCATTCTCTTCCGAAGACCAAGACCCCAGGTATGGTTCTCAAATTAGATCTCTCTAAGGCTTTTGACAAGATTAACTTGGATTACATGCGAGCAATGCTCCTAGATTTTGGTTTTGATCAGCGATGGGTAACCTGGATTATTAATCTAACCTCTTCGGCCTTCTTCTCTCTTCTCATCAATGGCGTCCCTTTGAATCCCTTCTCCCCCTCCAGAGGGATCAGGCAAGGAGATCCACTTTCTCCTTTTCTATTCATTATTATGGCCGAGGGCATTAGTAGATCCATCCATGCAGTGATTGAAAGCAATCTTTAAACAGGTCTCCCCTTGCATGGCATTTCCCCTCCCATCTCGCATAGCCAGTTTTTTGATGATACCCTACTGATGGGTAGACCCATGGTTAGGGAATCTAACTCCATCTCGGACATCCTCCAAACCTTTTCATATGCTTCAGGGCTAGATTGCAACAAGGATAAATCCCAAATATTCTTCTTTAACACTCCCCCTCCGGTCCAGCGCCACGTCTCTGGCCTCCTTGGCTTTAACAGAAGATCCCTTCCATCCAAATACCTTGGCATCCCCCTGATCAACAATGCGCTCCGGAATTCCTCTTGGGAGCACCTCCTATCCTTCTTCTCCAAAAGGATTTCCTCCTAGACCTTGTGGGCTTTAAACCTGCCTAGTCACCTCATCCTGCTCCAAGCCATCCTCCAAGCCCTCCCGATTTACTCCTTCTCTGCTCTGGCTGCTCCAAGGTTTGTTCTCACCACAATTAAAAACTTGCAGAGAAAATTCCTTTGGCAAGGCTTAAACACAGGAAAGAAAATAGATTTGGTTAGTTGGGACAAACTTTGTCGGCCCAAGAAGCAAGGTGGCTTGGGCTTGAGAGACCCCTTCATCATGAACAAGGTGTTAAGTGCCAAACTTTGGTGGCGCTGGCTCAAAAGCCCGAAGGACCTCTGGGCCCAACTCTGGAGGAAGAAATATACTCCAAATGTGGCTGAAAAGAACCTCATTTGATGGAATGAAGACAACCTGGGCTCCTTAATATGGACATCATCCAGGCAGAATCGACTGCTGGTAACTGAGCACGCCTTCTAGGAAATCAGGAATGGGAAAATGACTCTCTTCTAGCAAGATTCCTAGCAACAATGGCCGATTATGAGCAAGGAGGAATGGGCCCATGACATCTGTGCTCAAACCACTAGGGCAGGGATGACAAAAGTAGCTGACTATTGGCAGGATGACCCTCAGGAAGACACTTGGCACAAATGGCACCTGGACAGGGACAACATTGAGCTGGAGCTAGGCGTGGATCTAGCTCCTTGGCACGAAGAGATGGTGAAACAGAAAATTCTCATATTAGCAGGAGAGGACATCCTAAGATGGGGTCATAGGCCATGAGGAACCTTCATCACTGAGGAAGCATACCATCTCAAAGCACAAGCGGTCCTAACCCTAAAGAGAAAGTGTGGTGCAAGATCTGGAACCTTAAGCACTAGCCAAAAATCACCCTTTTCCTCTAGTTAATTACCCACTCCATCATCCTAACCTGGGATAACCTTTCGAAAAGGGGATTCATTCATCCTTCCATTTTCTTACTCTGTGGAGAGGCAGAGGAAACAATGAACCATCTCCTTAACTCATGCAATTATACTGGCCAAATATGGGATCAAGTGCCAATTATTATGCGCACCTCGGACTGGAGCAGAGATAGCATTCTGGAGACCATCACTAATTGGAGGGACCAAGCCTTCCATTCCCCACTTCTCTACTGGGTCTGGCAACTTCTTCGAGGCTTTATTCTATGGAAAAAATGGAAAGAAAGGAACATAAGGACTTTCATAGGTATGTCCTTCCCATGGAAACATTGCTGGCAGCAATGCTATCGTAACATCTTGGAGACTCTCTATCTTCAGCCACGTTATGATGAGGACGCTAACAACTATCCAGAAGAGATTCCCCTAATTTAGTTCTGGACTCCATCTCCCCCACGGCAGGATCGACCTTCTCCCGTCCGACCCCTTTCCCCCAGCAGCCCTTCCTTCTGGTCCCCTCCTCCAGAAGGCTTCCTCAAGCTTAACTTTGATGGGGCCTCTAAGGGAAATCCAGGACCAGTAGGCTACGGATTTGTCCTTCGTGACACCCTTGGGCACATCATCCTCATCAGTGCTGGTTCCATTGGCCACTCCACGAACAATGCAGCAGAACTGAGGGGTCTCACCAGGGGATTTCAAATCACTGTTCAAAACAATTTCAACAAGTTAGTCGTTGAGGGCGATTCTTTAATTATCATCAACATGCTGAGGAAAATCATAAACGAATCCAATCCAGATAGAATCTCACCGAGCTGGAGACTCTTTCATGGGCTACAGGCCATAGCCAATTCATTGCATCCAAGGCTAACCATCATCCCATCCCACGTCAGAAGGCAAGCGAATCAAGTGGCAGATAGTCTGGAAAATGAAGGCATCAAGTGGAGTGATTTGAAACTCCTCTATAACTCATCCTTGGAACCCAATCATCCAACTCTTCAACAATGCATTGGCCAAGCTAGAATGGCGGATGCTCCCTCGGATGGGGTGTTATGGCAGTCCACATGGCGTGCAAGTGGAGCAGGCACAGGCCAACGGGGCACAGAGCCATGTGACGGGCTTGTGCCACCGTCCGCCACTCCTCCACTACATTAAAACGCCCTTATGGCGATGGGAAGGCAAGTAAATGCCCACACTCGGCCCCTGCTCGGCATTATGACATTGTTATCGACTTTGTTTCATTACTTCTGTGGCTGGTTCGTTCGGATCTCCATCCCGCAGCCTTGGCCATCCCCGGATTGTGATTTCTAGTTCTCGGTGGCTCCTCTTACTCCTTACCACGACGACCATCGTCACGCGAGCACCATGCCTTGATGCAAAGAATGCCCGAGAGGGAGGCCGCAGCGGGGCTCTCCATGGAGACCACGCCAACCCTCTCTCTCTCCATCCAACTCGCCTCCCACTTATTTGGCTATCAACCAAGATGAAACTCACGACTCTGCCTCTCTCATTTTGCCGACGGTAAACTCCATATGCCAGGAACTAGTTCCTTGGCTTCATGGTACGATTCGACATCTCCTCTTCGCTTCAGTCCACTCTCCTAACCTGGCTTTTACAAGAACGATAGGGGTTGACCAGCCTCCCCCTGTGCGACAGCTTGACCACCCCAACACCTCCACTTCCGACTCCACCACCGAAGACCAGCTGAAAGACAAGATAGCCGTTCTTTATGGCCTCATTTTTGAACTCCGCTAAGGGGTAGAGGATTTTCATTTCAGGATGCAGCACACCGATGAAAAGGTGGCGCAATTTCTACAGATCCTCTCTGCGTTATCTGAGACATTTCTTTCACCCCCAATCCCTGCCAAGGAGGGCGCAGCGCTAACTGAGAACACCCTAATGCCGGAGGCAACTAATACAAGCGAGGATAAAGCAAATCAGAGTGCAGCAAGGTCGTCTCCGGAATGAGGGGAGAAGGCTGCCATGAAAATGAAGGATGAGGCGAGGAATGCTCCGGGTGCAGAAACCAAGGAGTAGTCCGAGACGCAGTGGGGAGATGGTACCACTTTGGTCGAGGAGGAACCGTGGTCAGGGGATCTTAGTGCCACCTGGCTAGGATACGCGTCTGGTGTCTATCATGCTGAAGTGTCAGGTTCTCCTTTTTTATGATCTATAGATATGTCAGTATCTCCTTTTTTTATTTTACAGTGATGAACATGATGACTAGACTGTTGACTGGGATGGTTTCCCCTCTGTTGGGGCAGCCCAGTGATGATGTGTCAATTTCTTCTTTTCATAGCTTATAGTGTAAGAAAATGCTAACTAGGCTATTGACTGGGTTGGTTTCCCCTCTGTTGGGGCAGCCCAGTCATCATAGCAAAGACAATCTCTGTATTTTGGAACCTCTTTTGCCTCTAGAAGGAACTTTATAAATTAAAACCCTCTTACTTACAAAAAAAAATATCTCATAATCATAATTAAACGACCAATAGTATAATAACCTGGATCACTTGCAAGCAAGTGTCCTCAAAGAATAACTTTTCTCATTGCACGCAAGAGCGGGATGTTACAGAAAATGACAATACAATTCAACCTGCTAGATCCAATTATCTAGATTTTCAGGATTAACATCTCCATTAAACATAGTTAAATCAAATTTTACATCAAGCTTTAATAATGGTTTCTTAAAATAATCTTTATGTCTAGAATGATGAGAACAATGAGAATGATCAGAGGAAGAAGAGATAGAACTCGATGGTGAAGATGGAGGCTCGAGAGGGTCTCCTCCAACCTCTTGATTCATTGAAGAATTATCATCTTCTTGTGCTTCCTTTTTCTTTCCTTTCTTCTTAATCCTCTTCTTGTAGTCTCCATACATTTTCTTGACCATTTCTGAAATGTGATAGAAGACCATACTAAATTTTTTCTCCTGTTCATCATTCTTGTCCTCTTCGGCCATTTTATTCCTTCTAGATGCATAGTCAACTTTTGGGTTGAAAGTCTTAAGTGTTACCCTACATATTCTTGTCCCTAGTAAGAATTCACACTCAAAAATTCATGTCAAAAGTTACTGCTCTGATACCAACATGATATGGTATCTTTTCATTGATGTGACTTATTAAAGAATTGTATTAAATGAGCATAAAATGAAGTGCACCATAAGGAATAAAAAACTCAATAATGAAGAGACATATGCATCATATCTAAACAAAAAAAAATCATAACAAAGTTCTTCCCTGGTGGACTACGTCTCCGGGTCCTTCTCTCAAATGGGTAGGAATTTTTATTAACTCAGCAAAATAATTTGGAAAAATGCACAAGTATACCTCGTTCTAGATTTAAGTTGCAGACGATTTTCTCAGATCACAAAACAGATAGAAGCAATGAATTCATGGCATTTAAATACCCAAAAATGTTCGTCTCCACACCTCGATATGAGTCTGGCACTTTCAGGCCCATGGGAAATTTTGTCTCGGTTTCTGTGCCTGCACCTGCAATAAATTCATGGGAAAACAACTCATTTTTTGTGCCCCATCCATACGACCACGTTCCCCTAGTATGACCCCTATGAATTGGTGAAAACCAATTTTTAAATAATAATTAGGGGTGGATTAAAAAAGGGGGGAATTAGCCCAAAGGATTGGAGGAGTTATGTTAAGGTATTTTTTTATTAGGGAGGTCCTGAGGTTGAACCCACAGAACTCCCATTTAGGGAACTATGATGTAATGATACGACATGTGGTTGTAACCCCCTCTAGCTTTGGAGTATAGTCTCATATGGCGGATCTTTCTAGATCTGGCGGCGAACTACCCAAACCTTTTGGCGGATTATGTGTTATATTTGGCATATTGGGGGTTGGCACTAGCCAACCCCTTTTTTTAATTTTGAATTTCGGTTTTTGGGTGTCCTCGGGAATTTTCCCACTACGACGTGGCAACCCATGACTAGGCCATGTGACGACCTTTCATTGGCCCACGCCACTATACTGCATGGACCTGCCATGTCACCTATGCCACATCAACCTATAATGTCACCTGTCGGGTGGCTATACGATATGCAACATGGTTTTACAGATTGCCACGTGGCATTTTCCCATTGGTCCACACATTGATTAGAAAATTCTAAAATCAAGTGACATGTGGCAACCTCTAATGCTACCATGTCATCCTATTGATGTCATCATGACACGTATCACCCTCTATGTGAGTCATGTACCATGTATGGATGCTAACATCATCTGTACTGATGCTGACATCAACAGTACAAATGATGACTCATCCCTGCTCACTGGGCTAGGTTTACCAAAAATTTGACCACGGATATCGTTTGATCCGTAACTCCATTTGATGAGTTGTTTACATCATTGGAAAGCTTGTGATGCCCTCTTCGCGATGATTCCAATTTCATGAGTTTTGAGGACTTTGAATTTTTTCCCTTTCTCTATCTGTGGAGGCCATTATGATCTTCCTGAGGTGCTTATGTGAATTTTGAGTTATCCTTAGCCTTCTCTAGATCCTTTTTGGATCATGTTCCTTCTTCTAAAACACCTCAACCTACAAGGTTGACACCTTAACAATTGGAGGAAAAAAAATCAAAATTTTCATGCTTTAATTGCGATAACAAGTACATTAAGGGACATAAGTGTCGTGAGAAGAAATTATTCTACATATATTGTGAAGAGGAAGAAGAAGAATAACAAGAAAAAAAATAAGAATTGTGTCAAGATGAAAATGTAGAAGAAATTTCTTTTGAATATTTGACTCCCATGATATCATGTAATACATTGGCTGGAATTAGCACTCCTCAAACCCTCAAGATCGAAGGGTATATCAAAAAGAAAAAGGTAATAGTCCTAATTGATTATGGTTTTACTCATAATTTCATTCACTATAAATTAGCCAAATCTCTCAATTGATTTGTATATCCAACACCATAGTTTCAAGTAATGATTGTAGATGGAGGAACTATCAATTGCTTAAGAAAATGCAATAAGATCAATCTTACTATGGGGGAATATGTAATGAATAGTCCAATGATTTCTATACCCATAGGTGGTGTTGATGTCGTACTAGGAATCCAATGGTTACAATCATTAGGAATAATGGATTTTAATTTTCAAGAACTTTTCATGAAATTTTTATTGGAAGGAAAATAAATTGAGTTAAGGGGTTTCATAGGGAAGCCTAGTAAGGTGATAAGCTCTAATGGCATGAAACAATTATTGAAAAAGGGGCATCAGGGTGTAATTTCACAACTATGCTCACTAGATGTTCACACATATAAGATGTCTATTCCCCTAGATCTCCAAGGGATCATTGATAATCATTTCAAAATATTTGAAGATATTCCCAAAGGTATTCCACCCACTCGATATCTTTATCATGCTATTCACCTAATTCATGGGAGTGTTTCTCCTAACATCAGGCCTTACAGATACCTGTATGCCCAGAAGAGTGAAATTGAGCATATCGTTGAAGAAATGTTAGAGGATAACATTATTAGACCTAGCCAAAGTTCTTACTCTGCACCGGTGGTAATGGTACTCAAGAAATATGGCTCATGGTAGATGTGTCCATATTATAGAGAGCTCGACAAGATCACTATTAAATATATGTTTCCCATTCTTTTCATTGATGAATTTTTAGATGAACTACATGGAGCAATCTATTTCAAAAATTTGGATCTTCGTTTAGGGTATCATCAAATTAGAATGAAGGAAACAAATATCCCAAAAACAACATTTTGAACTCATGAAGGCCATTATAAATTTTTGGTCATCCCTTTTGGCCTTAAAAATGCACCTTCCACATTCCAAGGGTTGATGAATTCCATTTTCAAGCCCTTCCTTCAAAAATTTGTGTTAGTTTTTTTTTTATGATATACTAATATATAGAAAGTCTTGGGATGATCATGTGCAACATGTTGACAAGGTGCTACAACTACTAAAGGAGAAACAACTATATTCCAAACCATCCAAATGTTTATTTGGGGTGAAGGAGGTAGAGTATTTGGGTCATATTTTATCTCATGAAGGTGTCAAGGTAGACCCTAACAATATTAAGGCCATGATGGACTAGTCGATTCCAAAAACATTGAAGAAACTTAGAAGATTTTTGGGTTTGACAGGTTACTACCACAAGTTTGTTAGGAAATATGGAAGAATAACAACACCTTTAATGGAATTAACTAAGAAGGATGAATTTTCATTGACTACAGAGGCAACTCAAGCTTTCAAACAACTTAAAAAGGAGATGTTCAAAGCTCATGTCTTGACCACACCAGACTTCACAAAAACCTTTCTTGTGGAATGTGATGCCTCGAGAAATGGCATTGGTGTTGTTCTAATGCAATAAGGAAGGCCCCTTTCTTTTGAAAGTCAACCAATCAAGGGAAAGGACTTACACAAACCCATTTATGAGAAGGAAATGATGGAAATACTACATGCATTGAAGAAATGGTGCCCTTACCTAATAGGTAGGCACTTCAAGGTCAAAACAGATCATGATAGTTTTAAATACTTCTTGGAACAAAGACTATATTCAAAAGAACAACTCAAATGGGTGACCAAGATATTGGGTTATGATTTTGAAATCATCTATAAAAATGGAAGAAAAATGTTGTGACATATGCACTCTCAAGAAAGGATGAAGATGTTGAGGCCTTTCTATGTGCTATCTCGATCATCCAATACGTTTGGATAATAGAAGCGAGGGATGAATGGAAGAATGACGAAAATGTGTCGACTCTCATGTAAAGGTTACAACATGATTCCAGTGCATCAGATACATTTACATGGAAAAATTATTCACTATGGTACAAAGATCGCTTATATTTATGTAAGAACTCCCAACTCAAACAAAAGGTACTATTGGAATTGCACACCTCTCTAGTAGGAGGGCACTTGATATTTTTGAAAACCTACCTTAGGGTCAAGAAGGAGTTTTTTGGGGATGGCCTTAAAACTAATGTTCAAAGGTTTGTGGCAGAATGCTTGGTTTTCCAATGAAATAAGGTGGAAACAATTAATACCCCAGGTCTTTTACAAACGTTATCCATCCCAAGTCAGCTCTAGGAGGAGGTTTCCATGGATTTCATCACATGGTTATCAAAGTCTGAAGGAAATATTGTCATCATGGTGATTATTGATAGATTGACCAAGTACACACACTTTTGTTCACTGTCTTATCCCTTAAAATCCAGTACAGTTTCCACCACATTCATGGAGACAATTCAAAAGATACATGGAAGCCCAAAGAGTATTTCAAGTGACAAAGATCCCATATTCACTGGACATTTTTGGACAAACTAATTTTCTTGTTTGGATACTCAATTGGCTCATAGCTCATGCTATCATCCTTAATCTGATGGACAAACTGAGATAGTGAAAAACATTATGGAAGGATACCTTCGTTTCTTTGTCTCTGATAAACAAACACAATGGTTCAAATGGTTAACCTTGGAAGAATGGTGGTATAACACTTCCTTTCATACTGCAACAAAAATGACACCATTTATGGCACTCTATGGATACCACCCTCCTTCCATCACTTCTTCTCTAACATAAAAATATAAGGTTCAAGCAGTGGGAGATCACATCGAGCATCAACAATAAGTTATCCAAATATTAAAGGACAACCTAACCATGACACATAATTTCATGAAACAACAAGAAGATCAACATTGTAGTGAAAGAAGTTTCGAAGTAGGGGATTGGGTGTTTTTAATACTACAACCATACAAACTAATGTCCTTCAAGAAATCCAAGAAGGATAATAAATTATCACCAAAGTACTATGGCCCTTATAAGGTGTTGCAAAACAATGGTCCTATGGCATACAAATTGGAGTTGCCTGCATCTCCATGAGTAGACCCAGTTTTCCATGTTTCATGATTAAAGAAGGTTATAGGTGACAAAGTCCCAGTTCAAACTATATTTCCATAACTTGACAAGGAAGGAAAAATCATATTGGAGCTTGAGGCTATCACTGACACAAGAATTCTCTAGCTGAGGAATAGATCCATTTCAGAGTATCTCATTAAGTGGAGGAAACAACCTGTTGAAGATTCCACTTGGGAAGATGAGTCTTTTATATAGAAGCATCCATAATTAGTCAAGTGTTGTAGACAAAACTTTTCTGAAGAGGAGGGGCAATTTAAGCCCTAAATGGTGGAACATTACCCCTTAATTAGGGAATAATACATTAGTAATGTTATTTTATTAACTACATAGAAAGGCCTCAACATCTTCATCCTCTCTTGAGAGTGCATATGTCACAACATTTTTCTTCCATTTTTATAGATGATTTCAAAATCATAACCCAATATCTTGGTCACCCATTTTTGTATATTAAGGGACTTAGTATACAAAATGAACTAAGTAAGGAACTCAATTTACATTCCTAATTCCCAACAACATTCTCAACTGCATCGAATCATCCTTCCTCCCATGGATGATTTTAGGGGCCAAATTTCGCTCATGGGCTAATTTTCCATGTTTTTTCCCAAAAAAAGATTTACTATTCTAAAAATGATTTTCACAAATTCTATAGGATAAAATTATTTTACCTTAAAAATCACCAAAATTTTATACAAACTATATAAAATCCTTAAAAATTTGAATTTTTTTATAAAAATATCACCAAACATTTATAGTTTCCATATGAAGGATTAGTAAGATTCACCAAAGTTTCTACATTTTAAAATAAATTTCCATCCTTAAAATCATCCCTGCAAGTTCCTCCCTAACCTAATTCCATCTTCCACTTGTTATTCTTTCCTCTACGGAGTATGTTGAAGCATCAACTATTTTGACCTAACTCCAGATGGATCTCATAAGTGGAAGTGTCAAATATCTTGACCAAGATTCCCTAGTAGGAAACTGATAATTGCCATCAAATATCTATGGAAGAATAACTTAACACAACCTTCCCTTGATTCCAAGTTTTGAAGGATAAACAATGGGAAATACCTCCACCCTTCCTAATAGAACCATGGTAAACACAATGCCATTTACCATAGTATGGGGTTGTTGTTGTTCTTACAGTTTTCCCATCGAATACTAGTTTGGGAAACCATGCTATTTATAAACATACACTTTCCTAAATACCAAAGAAATGTATTGAACCAATAATTTAATAACATAATAATGTTTCCTAGCATACCATTTTTCATTCGATGTCCATGAAATATATCACTTTGGTATCACACTAATCTAGCTATCACTTATCCCATCCAACCTATAGGATAGTTTACAACATAAGATCATGCATAACCATAAAACTACCTATATGTGATTGTCATTTTACTCATCATTGAAAAATGTAAAGTAACTAGTAATTTATCATGTGCATGGTATATATTGATTGGTTTCAACATAATCTATACTAGTATCGATGTACCAAAATATTTGATTTAAAACTTGCATGCTAAAAGTAAATCACACAAAATCCATCATTAATCACATAAACAATAACTATTCTTAAAATTTACATATATGTAGATCCACATATCCATATAAAACACATCATCATTCTAACAAAATTCCATAGATAATAAGAAAATAATTACAATAGGTCATACTATAGTTTTCTTGCCTAAGTCAAAATTTGGTGTTACACACACAAAAATCATTAAAATTGTTCATAATATTGATTTTATGTGGTAGATGTTTGTTAACATGTATACATTAATGGATTTTTCAAAGAGATTGAGGTTGTGATCTATGCCATTTTTTTTTTATAATAAGAAAAAAAATGTGGTATCAAACTATAAGGTACCAAATGTATTATGCAAAGCAGAAACAAAATTATTATAAAAATTATCAATAGAAAGAGAAAAATATAAAGCACAATGACAAAATTGATTCCAAAAATGATACCATTATTATATCGATATCCAAGTTGACTTTCCTTTTTGAGGGGGAAACCTCCAACAAAGTAGAGCTCAAGTACAAAATGATTCTCAAGTAAAAAAAAAATCCATGCTTTCTACTCCTATTTAAACTAGTTCAGTCTTCTAGAGAACATTCTAGAGGAAGATGTTTCTAGAAGAGGAACACTATATTAAGTCTTCTTACATTAGGCATGTTCACATTATTAAATGGGCCTTATTTACTAGTGTTGGCCTTTATTACATAGAAGAACATATTATTCTATATACTTGAGGGGTTAGGGAGGTTAGGACCCTAACATGCCCCCCCATGGAAAAACCATGGGGGTTTCACCTTGTTGACAAATACATCATCATGTTCGTTCATAAAGACAATTTTTTAATTGTGAAAAATAAATTTAATATATTGTAGGTAGTGCGGGGGTGGGGTATTAAGGGTTTTATAGGTATTTGTGGGTATAAAAAGGGGTATCTAGTAAAAAAAGGTTTTTTTTATTGGGAAGAGGTATTGGGAAGAGGGTTCAAAAAAAGGATTTTGGGAGGTATTTGTCAATATTTAGTGAAATTATTATTATTATTTAATAACCCATGAGAGAACATGCTATGTCACAATTTCACTCAATGAATACCCCATGAAAACAACATCCTTGTCCTCAAGGATTGAGATGTGTAAATTGTTGCAGAATGGCAGTCGAATCCAATTTGGCATCCTCCAGTTGTGTATCCTTCCAAATAATTATAACTTTTTTTATTGTACAATGAAAAATACAATGCTCATGGTGGTCCAAGAATGTTTGAGGATGCAACCAAATGGAACCTTCTTCATCCAATTCAGGGCGACTATTTTGAGTCCTTGATGCAGGAGCATCACTCCAAGCCAGCTACGCACCAACTAGCCAACACATCAAGGATATTCAATGGAGAGGAGAGGCGTAGCCCTCTCACTTTCAAATTTCAAATTTGAATTTATTGTATTAAATGATTGTAAGGCTGGTAGAGCCAAAATCCATTCATGTGCACAGCCTTAGATAAAGGTTTCCTTAAATAGTTGTAAGTTTGAGATCTATATCCAATTCGGACTAGACAACCATTCAATATAATTGAATGTAAATTAATGAGAGTTGGTGAGGATGGAGGGAAGAGATTGAGGAGCCCCATTTTGTAAAAAGAACCTTTGTATATGTAGGCATTAGTCTGTAGGGAAGAACATAGAAGAAGGGAGAATAGGGAGAAGAGAGAGGAGTCGAGACTCTGTTGCAGTCCAAGCTCGAACACATTGTAATCAAGCATTTTTGATAAATACAAACATAGCAGTTTTTCTTGCATGTTGTTGTTCATGTGTTTATGAGTTCATGAATGAATGTCTTTGTGTGTGATGATATGTTGTAGATGTATGATAGTTTTCATTTGTAGGTTACAGACATAAGTCGTTGTTTATTGGGTTCTTTGATTCCAGGTCTGGTTCTTTGAGGCTTCATGCAAGAGGTTACATGACAAAACACTGCAGGTTCTGTAAGACAGTGCAACAAGTGCACTTTTGAATTCTGTGGAATTTCAGACAAATACGTGCCAGGAGGGTGTACTAGCTGAAATCATTGACCCAGGGAGAAACTTCAAGGTTGTTGAAAACCTTGGAGGCAAGACTATGTAGAGGAAGGCATAGAGAAAACAGAATCACTGAAGGTTCTGTGGAAGCTCTGCCAGGAGGGCATTGGGAAAGTGCATAGAATGCACAGAGGAACTCTATTCTGAGTCCGGAGAGAAGAAGTGTTGAGAGGGAAGATAAAATTTTTGAGACTTCTGTGAGACTCTACCAAGAGGGCGTTGAGTGGATGCACAGGGTGCACAGAAGAAACTCTATTTCGAGTTCGGTGAGAACACAGAGTCACTGAGGATTCTAGAGAAATATGGCAGGTGGGCATTGAGTTGGTGCAACTGTGCAAAGAATGAACTCTTGTTCGGGTTATGAGAAGAAGGAGAAGTGTCACAGGAAGAGTAGACACTCATAGGGTTACTGAACACCCTGAAGGCTCATCAAGGTGTGCTTGAGCATAAGTTTCCAGAGGGAACTTATATCCCTTCAAGGAGAGAAAGGGATAGAGAAACTTTGAGGTCAGAGCCACAGATAAGCTCAAGATGGATAACACAGTTGTGCAGAGGCTCTGCAAGGTGTGCATCGAGCAGAAGAATGCTAGGAGGGTGTGAAGAATTTATTTGCAAGAAATACTTCAAATTGAGTTATCCGAAAAAACCAGCAGCACAAGGAGTGTGCGAATAAGAACTTGTTTGAAGTTCTTAAGCTCAGAAGGAATAGCGCAAGGAGTGTGCTCAAAGTGAACTTGTCTCAAGTTCAGAAGCTCAGGAGGAATAGTACCTTTGTGCACAAAGAAATAGTTAAGAGGAGGAAGAAGTCGAGGAACCCTTTGAGGTTTCACAATCGACAAAGCTTAGGAGGGACAACGTCCTTAGAATACAAGAGGGAGCGAGGATACAGGCTTTGCAGAAAAAGAAAAGGTCAAGGCCTTTGAAAACTTTGGAAATCTTCCAAGGGGAAGAAAGAAATGAAAGCTCATGAGGGAGCATAGCTACCATTGGATCAGGTAGAGGACGAGATCTGGACCATTGAATCTACATCTAGGTAGTAGGAGGAGAGAGCGCAAAAGAACAGATTTGGGTCATCAGATCTAGTGTAGGGAGATGATAGCCATCGGATCCAAGAGAAGGTGCACAAGGTTTAACCCTTGTATATGCAAAGGGAAGTACTTTTCAAAGTCCCGAAAAGATCAGGACCTTCCATCGTAGAGAGGATGCATGGTAGAAATATGGAAGCCATCGGGGTTTCAGATACCGAGAGTTCATGGAAAAGGAGTTGTGAGACAAAAAGTCCCGACTCACGAAATCCTGAAAGCATCATGATCGTCCATAGGAGGACATGTGGAGAGAGGTCAAGGTTTTAGGGAAATCCTTGAAAGGATATTTCGGCATTTCAGCTATTGGGAGATCCAAAGGGAAAGAGTTGAGATTCTTGGCCCACGAAATCCCGAAAGAACGTAAGTCGTTGGATCAGGGGAGGCTTAGAGCTGTTGATCTCTCTTTGAAGTGGAATTTTGGCATTTCAGGGTTTGATATTTCGACATTCCGGGACCTGGGAGTTAGAAGGGTGAAGAATTGTTGTAGCCAGAATCACGAAATCCCGAAACGCAAAAACCCGAAAGCATTCGAAGGAATAACACTGGGTCATGAGACAGGGTCACGTAGATAGGATCCAAGAGGGGAGCTTGTCACTCGCCAACCCTTTCGGGGTTCAACATTTCGAAGTTTCGGGGTTCGACATTTCAGAAATATCGAGGACAAGGAGAAAGGGAACTTTGACTTGAAAACCCTCGAAGCCGCAAAATGTGACGTATCTCTGGAGTGGGGCTATGATCACACATTTTGGCATTTCGGGGTTTGGATTTTCGACACTTCTGATGACAAGGAGCCAGGGATCTTGGTGTTGAAAGCCCCAAAGTCACGAAACCTGAAATCCCTTTTCGAAAAATGTTGTGGTCATATCTGGTGGTCGTGTGGAGGTGAAGACTCATACTTGGTGTATTTCTTGTGCCGATGGAGTTTTTCGTGAAGGACCTGTGGATCGAGTTCGTGGGGTTCTAGTCAATGCCCGAAAGAACTAATTCGGTTTTGTGGATTTGAAGGAGATTGATCTTGTGCAGATCTTGGCCCGAGGGTAGGGGGTTTGCACCACCAATTGGTATCAGAGATTGTTTTTTTCTGTATATTGCAGGTAGAGGGAGACGGAGGAAAAATAAGACAGAGTGTTGAATCTCTATGATGATTGTTGCAAGGTGCGTAGTAATCAATAGATAGTTAGGAGGATTGTAGGAGATGCTGGAAGCACTCACGGTTGCAAAGTGACAACAACAAGTTTTCCATGAGGGAATACATGAACAAGAAGATGGCTATTGAAGGCCATGGGCATGGTCACAGGGAAGACTGTAAGAAGAAAAAAATTCAGAGGTGGATCTAGAATTCACTAAGATAAGGGTGAGGATGGAAGATCTTGCACTGTGGATGTAACAGGACACAAAGACACATTGGGTATATGAATGGCCCATGAAAACGAAATTGAAATGGCCAATCAAGGAGTTATTAGCCAGAAGACAACAAAGACTGTTGAGAGGATGGTTGAGGTATGTTGAAATCCTCAGACATGAAAAGGACATGGTTCATATCTGTGAACCAGAGACTGGGAAGAATATCAGTGATGAGGAAGGGAGATCGGTTACAGATCTCATGAACTGTAGGAGGGCAGAGATGAATTTTCCAATTGTCAAGTGGGCAATGAGATGAGACCGTTGGAGGATCTCATAGACTGTCAGGAGGAAAACATTGGAAATTTATATTGCCAGGAGGGAAATGGTATGAGATTAGTAGAGGATCTCATAGACTGCAGAGATGGACTTTCAAATTGCTAGATGGGTGATAGAAAGAGATCAAGTAAAGGTCTCATATACTACCAGGAGTGTGGTGCTAAAAGTTCAAATTGCCAGGAGGGTACTGAGATGGGATCGATTGATCTCATAGACTGCTAGGTGGGCAGAGGAAGAGAGAAAATATCATATTGCCTAGTGGTAAAGGGAGAGAAATTGAGACTATCTGAAAGTCTCATGAACTCAAAGGTGAGTTTGGATCAGTGAGAGGAGCTGACAGAGAAGGAGGATTAGAAGAGAATTCTGATGATTGGAGGGATAAAGGTATTCCTACCACATCGCCTAACTGAGGAGAAAAATTGTGTTTTTGATGCAACAATAACAGAAGGAAAACCAATTGTGTCTGTCAGGGAGAAAGAAGAACCGGATCAGACATCAAAATCTGCCCTAGCAAAAGAAGAGAATTCAACAGAAATGCTCAAAATTTCCAGTCAAGAGACTGAACAGGGGATAACTACAGCACTGGAAGCTGTAGCAGAAGAAGAGCATGCATATAAGATGCTCACTCCATGGGATATGGAGTTGGAGATGCTGGAGGATTGGTTGAACCATCCAGAGCCAATAGATGACTGCCACGAGGAGACAATCATGCAGATGTTAGCAGAGGAGAATTATGAGGAATCACTCAGAATTTTCAGCCAGGGAGATGAACATATGATGAAAAATGAAGTGTTGAGGCATGCAGCAGAGGATGAAGGAAAATTCCAGTCTGAGGAGTAGCTGGAGGAAGATGGAGTTGAACTAGTAGGAGAATTGGTAGAAGCAAAGCTATCAGAGAAGGAAGTTGAGCAGAAACTCAGTGCTAGGATTGCAGAATTGGAGTCTACAACAGAGTGTCAACTCAATGCCACAAAAGAGGAAGAAGATGGCATGGGAGATCTATTTGATCTACCCATTTGTAGGGAATAAGTGTAGTGGAGAAGGCTTCATAAGGAGAGCCATCCATGGTAACAACTAGACGAGGAGATTGAGAAGATCAAAAGGTTGATGATCAGATCAGCAGAAGCAGTCAGCAAAGAGCAGCTGAGTAGAGGAGAACCTGCCATAGTAGTACGACAACAGAAGCAATAGAAGCAACAAAGCAGTGGAGCAGATGGACAACTCCAGAGAACTATTTGGGATCCAGGTGGATTTCAAAAACCATGATGGGAAGCTCATGAGTAGGAGCTCATGATTTTTGCAGTAGAGGAGTATGATGCAAGAGCATCGCTCCAAGCCAGCTAAGCGCTATCTAGCCAACACATCAAGAATGTTCAATGGAGAGGAGAGGCGCAGCCCTCTCACTTTCAGATTTCAAATTTGAATTTATTATATTAAATGATTGTAAGGCTGGTAGAGCCAAAATCCATGCATGTGCGTAGGCTTAGATAAAGGTTTCCTTAAATAGTTGTAAGGACAAGATCTAGATCCTATTCGGACTAGATAGCTAGTCAATATAATTGAATGTAAATTAACGAGAGTTGGTGGGGATGGAGGGAAGAGATAGAGGAGCCCCCTTTTGGAAAAATAACCTTTGTATCCATAGGCATTAGTCTGTAGGGAAGAACAGAGAAGAAGGGAGAATAGGGAGAAGAGAGAGGAGCTAAGACTCTATTGCAGTTCGAGCTCGAACACATTGTAATCAGGCATTCATGATAAATACAAACATAGCAGTTTTTCCTGCATGTTGTTGTTCATGTGTTTATGAGTTCATGAATGAATGTCTTTGTGTGTGATGATATGTTTTATATGTATGATAGTTTGAATTTGAAGGTTACAGATAGAAGTCGTTGTCTGTTGGGTTCTTTGATTCCAGGTCTGTTTCTTTGAGGCTTCATGCAAGAGGTTGCATGACAGAACGTTGTGGGTTCTATAAGCCAATGCAATGAGTGCACTTCTGAATTATATGGAATTTAAGACAAAGATGTGCTAGGAGGTCACACTAGTTGAAATCATTGACCCAGGGAGAAATTTCAAGGTTGTTGAACACCTTGGAGGCAAGACTGTGCAAGGGAAGGCATAGAGAAAACAAAATCATTGAAGGTTCTATGGAAGCTCTGCCAGGAGGGCATTGACCAAGTGCATAGAATGCACAAAGGAACTCTATTCTGAGTCCAGAGAGAAGAAGTGTCGAGAGGGAAGACATACTTTCTGAGAATTCTGTGAGACTCTGCCAAGAGGGCATTGAGTGGATGCACAGGGTGCATAGAAGAAACTATATTTCAAGTTCAGTGAGAACACAGAGTCACTGAGGATTCTGGAGAGCTCTGTCAAGTGGCCATTGAGTTGGTGCAAGTGTGCATAGAATGAACTCTTGTTCAGGTTCTTAGAAGAAGGAGAAGTGTTAGAGTAGGAGGAGACACTCACAGGGTTACTAAACACCCTGAAGGCTCAACAAGGTGTGCTTGAGCATAAGTTTCCATTTGGCACTTATAACCCTTCAAGGAGAGAAAGGGACAAAGACACTTTGAGGTAAGAGCCATAGATAATCTCAGGACGGACAGCACAGTTGTGTTTAGAGGCTCTGCAAGGTGTGCATCAAGCATAAGAATGCCAAGAGGGTGTAAATAATTTCTTTGGAAGAAATACTTTTAATTGAGTTATCCAAAAAACCCAATAGTACAAGGAGTGTGCGAATAAGAACTTGTCTGAATTTCTTAAGATCAGAAGGAATCGTGCAAGGAGTGTGCTCAGAGTGAACCTTTCTCAAGTTAAG
Organism: Picea glauca; assembly: GCA_000966675.3. Classification (NCBI taxonomy): domain Eukaryota; kingdom Viridiplantae; phylum Streptophyta; class Pinopsida; order Pinales; family Pinaceae; genus Picea; species Picea glauca. Next base: position 283,973 of record JZKD02S2255705.1, on the reverse strand, counting down.
AAGCTCAATAGGAACAATGCCTTTGCACATAGAGAAATATTCGAGAGGAGCATGAAGTCGAGGAACCCTTTGAGGTTTCACAATCAACAAAGCTTAGGAGGGACAACGTCCTTAGAATACAGGCAGGAGTGAGGATACAATCTTTGCAGCAAAAGCAAAGGCCAAGGCCTTTGAAAAATTTGGAAATCTTCTAAGGGGAAGAAAGAAGCGCAAACTCATGAGGGAGCATAGCTACTGTTGGATCAGGTAGAGGAAGAGATCTAGATCGTTGAATCTGCATCTAGGTAGCAGGAGGAGAGAGTGTAGAAGAACAAATCTGGGTCATCAGATCTAGTGTAGGGAGCCGATAACCATCGGATCTAGGAGAAGGTGCACGAGGTTTAACCATTGTATATGCAAAGGGAAGGACTTGTCAAAGTCCCAAAAAGATCAAGATCATCCATTGTTGAGAGGACGGGTGCTAGAAATCCGGAATCCATCGGGGTTTCGGATACTGGGAGTTCAAGGAGAAGGAGTTGTGAGACAAAAAGTCTCGACTCATGAAATCCTGAAAGCATCGTGACCGTTCACAAGAGGACACATGGCGAGCGATCAAGGTTTTGGGGGAATCCTCGAAAGGAGATTTCAGAATTTCGGCTACTGGGAGATACAAAGGGAAAGTGTCGGGACTCTTGGCCCATGAAATCCCAAAATAATGTAAGCCGTTAGATCTAGGGAGGCTCACAGCCATTGATATCTCTTTGAAGTGGAATTTCGGCATTTCAGGGTTCGATATTTTGGCATTCCGGGACCCGAGAGTTCGAAGGGTCAAGAACTGTTGCAGCCAGAATTGTGAAATATTGAAATGCAAAAACTTGAAAGAATTCAAAGGAATAGCACCAGGACATGGGACAGGGTCATCTGGATAGGATCTAAGCAGGGATCTTGTCACTCACTAGCCCTTTCAGGGTTTGGCATTTCAGAGTTTCGGGGTTCGACATTTCAGAAATCCTGAGGACAAGGAGCCAAAGCACTTTGAGTTGAAAACCCCCAAAGTTGTGAAATGCAATGTATCTCTGGAGTGGGGCTGTGGTCACACATTTCATCATTTTGGGGTTTGGCTTTTTGGCACTTTTGATGACAAGGAGCCGAGGATCCTGGTGTTGAAACCCCCGAAGTCACGAAACCCAAAATCCCTTTTCGAAAAAGGTCGTGGTCATATCTGGTGGCCGTGTGGAGGTGAAGACTCACATCTAGTGCATTTCTTGTGCCAATGGAGTTTTCGTGAAGGACTTGTGGATCGAATTTGTGGGGTTCTAGTGAGGGCCCGAAAGAACTAATTCAGTTTTGCAGATTTGAAGGAGATTGATCCTATGCGGATCTTGACCCGAGGGCAGAGGGTATGCGCCGTCGGTCCTACAATTTGCTCCAATCACCTTATTCAAGAAAGAAACATGAAAAACATGATGCATCTTTGTGTGAATAGGGAGAGCTAACTTGTAGGCCATAATCCCTGTGCGCTTGACAACTGTTTAAGGGCCATAAAACTTGGGATCAAATTTCTTGCAGTGATATACTTTGAGGGATGTTTTCTTATAAGGATAAATATGAAGAAACACATGATCCCCTTTAGAAAATTGGCATTCTGGATGACCCTGATCAACTTGTTGCTTCATTCAATTCTTAGCCATGATCAAATTCTCTTTTAGGGTATGAAGAATGGAAACCCAAAATGTAATGGTTTTGTCGACTTCCTAGACCATGGAGAAACCAGGAAGGTAGGAGAATACAAAAAATGGATTTTGACCATATACCACTTCAAAGAGAGACATACAAGTTGCAACATGGTAATATGTGTTCTATCACCATTCATATAGTGATAACCATTAGGCCCATTGATTTTTTTGGTTTGATGTGAAACACATAAAATATGTTTTCAAGAAATTATTGATAGCTTTAGTTTGACCATCAGTTTGAGGATGATGGGTTGTGATGACATGAAATTGGGTTCCCTAGAACTTGAACAATTATTTCCAATATTTTTTGGTTAAGGTTGGATCATGGTCAAAGAAAATAGAGTGGCACAATCCATAAACTTTGAATATATTATTTATGAAAATTTGAGCCATTGTGGATGTTGTAAATGGGTGTTGGAGGGAATAGAAATGAGAATATTTGGAAAGGCGATAGACTACAACCATGATGATTGGTTTTCTTCCATATTTCGGTAATATGACAAGGAATTCCATAGAAATATCCATCCATATAGATGGTGGAATAGGGAGAGTTTGGAGTGTGCCTAGAAGTTTAATTGTTACTCCCTTATTGCATTCACAAGTATCACACTCAACCACAATAGTGTGGATGTCATGTTTCATTCCTTCCTAGAAAAAATAATGTTTGATCCTTTCATATGTTTTATGAAAACCTTATTTCCCTTCTATTTGTGAAGCATGAAGTTCATAGAGCACAATGGATTTAAGGTTATATTTCTTTTTTAGATACAGGTGACCTTTATAGTGAAACTCCTCTTTGTGCGAAGATTGTCTCAAAGATGCATAAGGATCTTGTTGAAATTGTTGGATTGATGAGACAATTTGGGATATTGGAACCATTTCTAGAAAAATACCTTTAACCAATCTGATACAATGAAGGAGAGTGAGAAGAGGGACCCTTCTTCTTCATCTTTCCATGGAAGGGAATAAAAAACCACATTTTCTCCTTTATTGTAAATGATCTCATAATCGTGGCCAATTTTTTTTTCCAACCACCTATGTTACTTAGAGGATAAAATTTGTGTTCCAAGAAATATTTAAAGCTATGATGATTCCCTTTAATTTGGAAGTGTTTCCCATGAATGTAAGGACTCCATAGATCCATTGCATGTAGACTAGCCAAAATTTCCTTTTCATAGGTATATTTTCCCAAGTGTCTATCATGTTGTTTTTTTCTAATGAAATACAAAGGTATACCATATTGCATGAGAACTGCCTCAATGTCTTTCACAGAAGCATCACATTTATAATATCCCTTGGTAGAGACCCAGTTGTAATTATGAATTGTAAACATGTTTCTTAGGCTAGTGAGTCGAGTTATAATAAGCTAGTATCCTTATGTCATGATTAGGCTAGAGAGCCTAGGATTCTAAGGCCATGAGCCTGTTTTGTATATGTAATTATATAGATCATTAATAAAAATTATACATCTCTACATGCAGACCAACCACAAAGAAAGAGTATGGGGGACTAAGCTGCACTAGGATGGGTAAGGGAGGGGGCCGAGAGATTGGGGAAAAAGGGCTAATTTTAAGAGCTGAAACCCAAGAGAATAATATATAATAATTATTCTAAAGGATTTAAAGATGATATTAATTTATCCTAAGTTCTTTTAGGGAGGGGAATGAGTTCCAATTGGAGAGGAATGTGCTCCTGGAGAGCCAAGTGCCATCCAAGACATATGTAGATTTAGGGGGGGATTCTCACCATTCTCACCATTCAGACCAGGATATCCATCCCTTACCACAACTCAATGATGCACTGAGAAATTACGCAGCAAGACAGTCTTCCATTGTCAAATACTAAGACACCCAAACCTATGCTACATGCCTGAATGGTTACTCTTGCGGAACCTATAACCTCTGGGTTTCCTATGTATTGTTCTCTCATTACTGTCCTCCATGTCTAGTTTTTGTTGTTGTCATCACCATGCTCGTGTATTGAGGAGTGGGAGTGAAGAATCAGGTTGTCAGTAACGTGGATAGAAGAAACAAGTTGTCAGGCCTATGAGAAACTCTCTTCAAGTGAGAGAGTTTGCTGAGGAAGTGAGTTATCCTGGAGGAATTCCAATAGAAGCTGTAGATATCTGAGAATTCTTGATCTAACCTATTGTTGAATCCCAAGTAAAGGGAGGTCTAACAGTCGATGGAATGCTGGGCTGTGAAGGTGTACACTCTTGGGGTGGGACCGACATTTGGGGAATGAGAGTCTGTGATCTATGGGTGTAGGTGGCTCCTCGGAGGAAATCCTTCCTATAGACTGGTGCAACTTCCTGTTGTCCTTGCCTAGCCTAGGAATTCCTTGCACAATGGAGTTTAGTCCCAACTCGAGGGTGAACCATTGTTGAGAGTGATGAGAAGCATGGTTTATGGCTGGGAGGTTCGTGGAAGGTCTGCACATAGTTGGTGGACTTCTATTAAAATATAAGTACCACTTCTATGTTCGTTTACATGTTGTGTATTTGTACATGTGTTATAATTGATGAGTAATGCATGTATATGTTGTATGCATATGATTATTGTTATTTTTGCATTAATATGTGTATTAGCAAAATATGTTGTCTATTTATGTTTATATATATATGAAGATGACAAATGTTATTTCTATGAGGTAGCATTTCTTGGTGTAGGTGGCCTGGAGGTGTATGATGTTTCCGCAAGTATCTTTGTGTATCATATCCCAAGAGGTTAAGGATGGGTATGCTACAAATATGTATCATAGATGTTTACTAAGTGGCATTTCCCGACCTGTGTGGTGGTTGGGGATGTTACAAATTGGTATCAGAGCATTATCAGGAGTAGCATGGCCCGACCTGGGTGGTCAGGGATGTTACAAATTGTTATCAAAGTGTTATCTGGAGTAGAATGGCCCAGACTAGGTGGTCGAGGATGTTACAGAATGGTATCAAAGCATTAAAGTTTATTTTTGTGGCATGGCCTAACCTATTGGTCTATGGTTGGGGATGTAGCAAAGATACAATTGATTAGGTAGCATTACCCGACAGAGGTTGATGGTCGGGGACATTACAAAATGGTATCAGAGACATGGTTTCAATACTGAGCCTGGACGGGCCATGTTAGTGGAATTTGAAGAAAAATGTTTGGAAAAGAATTGTGGTCTAAATCGACAAAATTAAAGTTCAAAGCCCATGGTTTCAACACTGAACCTGGATGGTCCACGAATGAGAAATTTAGAGTAAAACTTCTAGAGAGTTTTGATGTACAGAGTGCCAAAAGGGCATTGAGAGAACACTTCAAATGTGTTCAAAATCTCAGGAGGTATTACAGTTTAAGGAATGGAGACGTAGAAAAAAAGCACAACAATCATGGTGTTGGGTCGTGGGATCTGTTTGGGAGAATGAGGATCCTTCACAACCATCGGATCTAGAAAAAGGTGCATGAGAGTTAACCTCAAAGTCCTTTGGACTTCGCGACTTTAATGAAGTTTATGATTTATAGAGAAAAAGGGGCTGAATCCCGAAGTTCCAAAGTCCCGGAGTGGATCTACACCATATATTTGGGGAGAAGTGCTTGACCACTGGTTTTGACCAAGGACAAATCAGAACTGTTTGATCAAGCCAAGAGAATAAGGTAAGGCACAATAATGAAAAGTAGATCTCAGTCATCAGATATAGTCATGGGTGGTTGTGAGTTGTAGATCTCACAACAGTTCTTAAATTCAACATTCAGGAGAAACAAAGTGTGCTAAGGTGCAAACTCTCAAAGTCCCGAAGTCTAGAGTTCATCTAGATCGTTCGTTAAAAGAGACACATGTTGACATATCAACTTGTTCGGGAGTTCGATGTTTAGGAGAAAAGTAGTGTACTAAGGTGAATTCTCCCTATGTCTCGAAGCTCGAAGTCATGAAGTGACATGGCATGATGACATCACCTAGGGTGACATGGGCTTCCTTAGTCCCGCCATGTGTCAATAAGAATGGAACTTTGATGACCTTGTTGGACCAAAATAAATTCGACACATGGGGCCACGTGTCACCATCTTATATGATGAAAGATGTAGTACATCAACCTCGGAAGGTTAAGCGGTTCGCAAATTTGGCGTTCGCAGAAATGGAGTGTGCTTATGTGAATTCTCCCAAATTCTTGAAGTCTAGATTTAATCTGGACCATTTATTAATAGAAACATGTGTCCAAAGATCAACTTATTCAGAGTTTGGCATTAAGGAAAATTGGAGTGTGTTAGTGTGGAATATCCCAAAGACCAAAGTCTCGAAGTGACGTGGCTTGCTGACGTCACTTGAAATGACATGGACACATGGGTTGTGTGCGAAATTTCAGTGAGTTAAGAACCTGTCGAAGATAATTATTTCAGTTGGAACATGACATGTGTCAACCTCCTAATTTCTCCATGTGTCTTCTTCTAGTATTCTACCATGTGGCACTCCTCTCGAACATGGTTGGTGGGGCCCCTGATGGTTACATAAAGTAGTTAAAAACCATGGTGAGTTACTTAAATAGATTGGGCCCACAGTAACTTGGTCACAGTAGACGTGTGGCGCCTGATCCTGCAGTTCAGAGACTTGAAACTATGGAGGAACTTGGTTAACAAGTGCTTAAGTATGAAAACTCCCAAATACCTGAAGTTTGGAGTATGTCTCGACCGTTGGTTATGGAGGACACGTGGTGTAAGATCCCAAGGTCCAAAGACTTGGTACTCTGGAGCAATTGTGTTCAATATGTGAAGACTCCCAAAGGCCTGAAGGCCAGAGTCTACCTTGATCGTTGATCATGGAGGACACGCAATGACAGATGTGGTAGTCTGGAGACTTGATAGTCTGAGAGAATTGAGATTATGGATAGTTCAGAACTCCTAAAGTTGTAGTCCCAGAGTTGATCCTGGTCATTGGTTATCCAAACGACATTGATCGTTGATGTGTTGTTTGTGAATTTGTCAGTTTGACACTTTGATGGATCTTTTCGGTAGTACTTTGAAAACTCCCAAAGCCGGAGTTCCATAGAAAATCTCTATCGTTGGATGTCGGGAAGCTGTGGACCATAGATCCACCCCACTTCGTGTGTTCACCAATTGGCATTTTGGAGAAGTAATGCATGAAGTAGAAATAAATTATGAAGCCGAAGTTCTGGAGACAAAATCTCTCAAAGCCTTGGATAAACGCCTATCTAATAGCACCATGTCATAGCCTGAGGTCACAAGCAAATTGAGGGATGAAGAGAAGGGGCTAGTGCCCGAAAACTATGTTAAAGAAGGAAAAAAAGGTTAGGAAGGAAGCCTATGGGTTTCATCTTGTTCAAACCTACATCAGGAGAGGTATTGAAGATCTGAGAACTTTATGATAGTGTCCAACAAGTATCTAAGAGACATTATCTTAGAGAAAAGAGATATGATGCACAAGAAGTGTATCGGAGGAAAAACACAAATTTTAAAGGATCATAATTTCTACTCAAAGTTCAAAAGTGATAAAGGGAGCAGTCATTAGAAAGGTATTGGAAATAGGATTCCATGTATTCAGACATATTAGAGGATTGAGTAGCTTAGATCACAGGAATTCAGAAAGAATATTTTTGGTGACCATAAAATGAAGGTTTTATGGAATATAAAAGAGTTTGGACCTGATATCAAGAAGGAACATAGGAACTTGAGGACATAATGTTACATCAAGAATACTCCACAAGAGGATCAAGTTCAAGAATAAAGAATGTTGAAATAAAGAAGTACACAGTGGGAAGACATGATCTATACATATTGATATATATCCAAATTCTAGTATTTTGATCAAGAAGGACATAATGTATCCATGGAGAAAGTGACAATATATCCAAGGAACATTCCTATAGGTGGGAGATAGCACCTCCATTATTAGTATCACAATGAACAGTGAAAGCAAGCCATGAAGGTCAACAAATATGGAATGACAAAAGTCTAATATGCATGTCAGGTTAAAAAATCAAATGGGACAAGGCAAGAGAAAGTAATAATTCATCAAGATAATGCCAATTTTGATAAGATCAGTCATGAAAAGGCTAAATCAAATTGCTTCAAGAAACAAGTTGGTGTTAACTATCTAAGGTTACTCAGAGAACATGATTGGAAATATATAATTGTTCATGTAGGAGCTGGATCAGAGAAATCCAAATAAGAATTGACTGTTGAATATTAATATCACCATAACATGTGGTTGCAAGTATCAAAGTAGACAAGGAAAAACTCTTGGATGGAGTCAAGTCCATGAACATCCTAAGATAATGGAAGAAGAAACCATGAGATAGATATCAAGCTAATAGGAATGCATGACAACACTCTAGGAAGGAAAGCTATAATAGTAGAGGATTGTTGATGCACTCTAAAGGTGTTGAAGGCATTTCCATAAGAGCATGGAGATATAAATTCAAGAATAATTTAAAAGTGAAATGACTTCTAAAGAGAAATCAATAAGGAAGTAGGAAGAAGAAAATAGTTCTATGCATGGTTTTGAATGCAAAGGAGATGGTTCCTAACAAAAATCCATCTTAAGTGACATAGATCCATGAGTGACAACCCAATAGGTTGGAGGAATCACTTGAATCTATGATGGTAAGGTAAAACAAGAACTTGCAGTTAATTCTATGTAGCTAGCAAAGGAGGCATATGCACATCCTTACAATATGCTAAAGATTGGGGAGGAAAGTCAAGTTTGAGGCTAGTTGGCAAAGAGAAGAGAAGAGTACAAGAAAGCCTCAAGTACTAAAGTATTCAGTCAGGAAAGGGTTGAATAATTTCAGTCCCGAAGAGTAACTAGATATTGAAATATTCAAAGTATATAAGACAACATGTTTGGAATTATACTTCATCCAAGTATGAGTTGTGATAGAAGGATCCAAGGAATAAATGAAAGTTGAAGGTTAATATCAGATGAGTATTTGGTTGTAAATGCAAAGACAACCAAAAGTGATTTGGCTGGAAATGCAAAGGACAACCAAGGGTGATTGGTTGGAAAGTGCTAAGGACATAAATAATGATGTACAGTGAATAGAATGAGAGAACAAGAAGATTCAATAATCCGGGAAGAATTGAAGACTTCTTGGATCAACAAGGAAATGTTTTATAGGGAGAAATAAGTTGCTACAATTTCCATGGAAGCAAGAATGTTATGGCTTGTTGGGACAACCAAAGGAAAGAATGCTTCCATGTTTTCAAGTGTTGTTGGTAGTGTTGTTGCATATGGAAGGATGCAACAAAAATATGAAGTGTTAGTTACAAGTATGATAAAAAAAGCGTGAAATATTCTACTGTCATCAACTAAGCAGGTAACATCAAATTTGTAATGGAAACTATGCAGGTAAGTATTCTGTTTTGAAATTATGTTGCATAATTTCCAAAGGGAAATTCAGATAAGAATTTTCCCTGATTGAATTTTTATGATACACAGGATGGCATTATTTGAATGCATTAACATGAATAAGACACCACTAGATGTGGTAAAGGCTAGAGGCATGTTATAGTTATCAAAGAGTTTTAGCTTTTGAATGCACACACTAACATAGTATAATTTCATGTTAATTTGGTTATGGGGTAGTAACCAAAGAAATAAAGATAATAACTTGTTATAGGAATGAATGCCAGTAAAGATAGTCATGTGTGAGACTAGGACATTGTTGGATATGACAAGTATGGATATGGAAATGTTATGAACCACACAGGTACCAAAATATTCTCACCTTTAAATAAAACTTGGAATGAAACCTTTTTGCTAACACCAATGAACACTAGAGAATTATATTCTTGGTGTAGTGTTTAGGTCGAAAAGGAAGGAATCCAATTAATTGGGAAGACAATAATAAGTGTGTGGGGAATATGTCAAGACATTGGCTAGAATTCCAAGTTATGGATGGTGAGATACATGACTGAGATAAAGAGCATTATGCAATTCAATGCAAGGTGCATTGAATAAATATGCATTGAGAATTTCCCTCATGCACAGTAAGTGATAGAATTGTATACTTAAATGCAATTGTTGAATGCATTTTTTTAAGTACATTCATATATATTATTGCATGGAAATAATTGTTACTAATAGATGAAATGTTGTTAACTCATGAAATTGAGGACATTTCAGGAATTGTTAGACATTGCAACAGGAAAGTTGCAAGTCAAGTTGTCATGTAAGCATTGACTACAAAAACAAATTCATGTTCAGAAAAAGAAGAAATGAACTTACAATTATTAATTATGAACATGCATATGCATATGCATAGAATGATGAGTCATTGTATTTTATTAAATTGTTTGGTAATTGGGATTGAATTTCTAGGTGCAAGAAATTCTAAGATCACTGCATAAGGTTTTGTACATATGGCAATTGAATTATGATGTACAGGAAATACTGAAAATTTGTTGGTTGTATGAAAGATGAAGCATTGCATGAAAAATGGTATGCAGTTTGGTGCTTGTGGAAAACCACAAGGAAGGTTGCATTCCTAATATGTAAACAACCAAGAAGAATTATGAAATAAAATTTCATGTTTTGGGGAAAAGTTGAATCCCCTTTGAACTAAGTTTGAGTTCCTAAATAAATTATTTTATGTTTTCTCATGATAACTGCATGTGTGTGATGCAAATGAGATGATATTGATTAAATTTGGAACATTGATACAAAGAATAAATCTAGGGAATATGTTGATTGGAGACAACGGATCTTACTCTATGGATCCCCTGTGGATCTGGGTGTGTGTACACTTCTCCTTAGGTTTCCTTGGAGAAGGCTCGAGCCCTAGAGGGAGAAGTGTGGGGATAGGTTACCTAATATGAGGCTTGGAGGGTACCTGGAGACCCTTGAGTATAGTTGGAACTCTTGGAGCCATGATGCTCTTAGACTTCTTGATCCGGCCTTTGTTGGAGCCTTAGAAGGAAGTTGTGTAGCTATTCGATTGTTGGATAATGAAGTTGCATACTACCTTGGGTTGTACAAGCATGTGGGGAAGAGAGACTATTGGTTGGAGTGTTTTTGAGGTTTGGTACCTTGGCCTAGACCATGTTGATATTAATTGTAGGTAGTGGTTATCTTGGGAATCCATTTCCCTGATGGAGTCATAGTCGATACATCGATGAGAGTTTATCAATAGTGAGATATAAGGATGGATGGAACGTTATGGATATACAACCAATCAATGCTTTCAAAGAGGTTTAATTGAGGCATGTAATAAGGAACAATAATCTTAATTCTTCCCGAGGAAGCTCTATGGAATAGAGAAATTGAATTCCAAATGCATTATGAACACCAAAATTGGTGCTTGAAAATAGAGCACCAGGTGGATAACAAGCTTCCAATAGCTAAATCTTGGAACCTTTTTGAATATATATATATATTTTAAATTGTATATGTATAAACAAGTTGCACTGAGGACATTGCAAAAATAAGGGGAAGGGATTGTAATATCCCCCGATAGAGCTCCAATTGTAATTATAAATTGTAAACATGTTTGTTAGGTTGGTGAGTCGAGTTATAATAAGCTAAGAGGATTATGTGAGGATTAGGCGAGAGATCCTAGGATGATAAGGCCATGATCTTGGTTTGTATATGTAATTATGCATATAATTAATAAAAATTATACATCGTTGCGTGCAGACCAACCAGGAAGAAAGAGTATGGGGGACTAAGCTCCACTAGGTTGGGTAAGGGAGGGGGGTGAGAGATTGGGAAAAATGGGATAAGTTTAAAAGCTTAAACCCAAGACAATAATATACAATTATTATTATAAAGGCTGTAAAGAGGATATTAATTTATCCTAAGTTCTTTTAGGGAGGGGAATGAGTTCCAAGTGAGGAGGAACATGCTCCTGGAGAGCCAAGTGTCATCCAAGACCCATGAATATTTAGGGGGGTATTCTTACCGTTCTCACTATTCAAACCAGACTATCCATCCCTTACCGCAACTCACTGATGCATTGAGAAAGTACACAGTGAGCCAATCCTTCATTGTCAATTTCTAAGACACCTGAACCTTTGATACAAGCCTGAATGGTTACCCTTGTGGCACCTATAACCTATAGGTTGCCTGTGTATTTTTTTTTCACTACCCTCCTCCATGTCTATTTTTTGTTTATGTCATCACCATGCCCATGTGTTGAGGAGAAGGAGTGATGAAGTAGGTTGTCGAGCCCGTGGATAGAAGAAACAGGTTGCGAGGCCTGTGTGAAACTCTCTTTAGATGAGAGAGTGTGCTGAGCAAGTGATTTCTCTTGGAGGAATTCCAGTAGCAGTTGTAGAGCTCTAACAATTCATGATCCAACCTATTGTTGAATCCCAAGGAAAGGGAGGTGTAGTAGTCAATGGAATATTGGATAGTGAAGGTGTACACTCATGGGGTGGGACATGCATGTGGGGAATGATAGTCAGTGAGATGTGGGAGTAAGTGGTTCCTTGGAGGAAATCCTTCCTGTAGACTAGTGCAACTTCCTATTGTCATTTCCTAGCCTAGGAATCCCTTGCTCGATGGAATTTAGTACTAGCTCGGGGGTGACCCACTGCTGAGAGTGATGAGCAACATGGTCTATGGTTGGGAGGTTCATGGAAGGTTTGCATGCAGTTGGTGGACTTCTATTAAAATATAAAGACCACTTCTATGTTCATTTACATGTTGTGTATTTGTACATGTGTTAGAATTGATGAGTAATGCATGTATATGCTATATGTGTAGGATTATTGTTATTTCTTC
>JZKD02S2255705.1:245325-261620 GCA_000966675.3 Picea glauca | reverse complement strand
AACACACACCCAACAATAATGATATAGGGAAAGAAGGGAAAAATGATATATTTAAATATTACATGATATCACATTAATTTCATACTCCTTTCATAAACATGCTCCTCATACCTACCACCAAACTCTGAAGGATTTGATCTTTTCATTCATTTATTATATGCAACAAATGTTAAATCAAATCGGACTTGAAGAACATGTACTCCTATAAACACTCTAACCCTAATCACAAGAGAGTAAGGTTTAATATTAATATATTAATTTAAAACATTATAACACCCGTGCCATTGCTCCAACAACTTCGAGATTTGTTATAACACTCCCTCCCATCCACTCAGAATAATAAACTCTTAATAGACTTTTAGTCTCAGTATTTGTGCACTCCATTTGTAACTCTAAAGGTGAGTCACAGAAGAGAAAATAAATATTATATTATAATTTATTTAAAGTCTCAAATGTCTAGGCCATTGCTCTGATGGTTTTGGAATTTACTTGCATGCCCTGGTCTCAAACATCCAAATGGTCAACGTCGAAAGAGGTATGTATGGTACAAATATTTTTTGAGTATGATTTTTAATGCTAGCACCATAGGGAACAATTCAAAGGGATTTATTTTTCTCTTACAATTAATTTTAAACTATAAAAGGAAAAAGAAAAATGATAATTTCGCACACTTTAATCCCATTAGAAATAAAACACATTCTAAGGAAATTCGTTCACCAACTCAGGGCCATTTTTGTAGAGTGTGAGTTCTGAATCTAGGTAAACTTAGAATTGTTTTATCCTTTACATCAAAAGGATATAAATTCCATATCTTCATTCTTTCACACCAAGTAGAGATTCATAGATTTAATATGTGATATTTATAATTCTTATTATTTAATTATGAAATATTTAAATCCTAAAATTATGAATTCTACCATGATTTACCATTATTCATCTTTTCCTAGGAATCATAAGAATGCACATTTCATTTTAATAATAAGTTTTGTTTAATTAAACCTATAATTAAAAGGAAAAGAAAACTATTACTTATTTTCCATGATTTTAAAATAATAAAATAAAATCCTAATCCAAGGAAATCTCTTTATTCTAATTAAAAACGTAATTATATCTCTTCCTCTTCATGAGTAAATGAGTAAACTTTCTCCTTCTTACCTAGATTTACATTCCTTACCTAGATTTAAGGAAATTGGTCCTAAGGCAATAATTTTCTTCATAGTGAAATTCATTATTTCTACCAGGATTTACTACCCACCAAAATTCAAGGGGATTCTTCCCAAATTTATAGGAGATTTAACATAAGTTTAGCATAATTGTTATTAATGCCCAAATGAAGTCTAAAGGAAATTTGTACTATGAATTCAAGTAAAAAGTGTCATTTATAATTCCAAAATTATTTTCCTTACTACCTATTTATAATATTTTTTGTTTTTTTAAATGTTTGGGTTATTTCCCTATAGTCGAAACCCTGATCTGATATACTCTAACTTTTATGTAATAAGGATTGAGGATAAGATAAAATAGAACAAGTTGTTATGAAAAAAAGTCACTCTCTTCCTTCATATGCTTTATAGAAATTTTAAATTGTTCAATCATCATTGTCAAAGCATGCATTAAACTGTGCAACGCAGTCAACTACAACATTCACTCCAAGAAGTATTATTTTAACACACATATATTCAAGCAATAAGGAATTAAATCAAATGAGCTTCATCTAAGATATTCTCTTCATTTTACTTAAATTTTTCTAGTCACTTTTGTGAGAAATTAAACTTACACAGTTCTAAAACATAGTATATAATTTTCTCTTATCTTAACACTACATAGATTTTAAAAAATATACCTATCTAGAAACCAGATAGTGATGCAACTGCTAAAAGGGGTACCATTTTCCACTCAACCGTAGGCACAACAATTATTGGAAGGATTTTCCATTGTCCACCCCCTAGCGAGATCATGATGCCCTGAGAGAGATTCTTCCTTCTATTCAACAAAAATAAAGGATGAAGATCACTCTCCTCTTCCCAAAGGAACTTGGTATATCAGTTGTATCTCCAGCAAGAAAGGGGGTCTACAATGAGTTCTTCCTTAGTCACTCATCTTCTCTGCAACCTCATTTACCTAGGAAATGTTTCCCAACAATTATTGTACCCATAAACATATTCATTTCTTAGTTATCTTTTGCACATGATTTCCCTCTTCAGAAACATTCATCAACGTATTCCTCTACATCCTCTCTACTCATAAAATGGATCTAAGACTCAACTAACTATCTCCCCTCTTCTTTGCTTGCAATTTTTCCTTCGTTTCCTTCATTTTTCAGCAAGATTTCATGTGTCAAATCTCCCAATTCATGGGTTATCCCATAATCCTCTAGATGGGTACTTTTCTTCCCATGCTTCTGAGGAAAGGGAGTTCTGGTACAACACCCATTATTTTTCATAAATGTGGGAAGCCGATAATTCAACTACCAAGTTCCTCTATTAAGCACAATTCTAGAAAATGGGAAATGTAGATTTTTATTGAATTTTGAATTGGCAAGGGAAATTTCTTCATTGTTTCCCTCTCATGGAATCATGACTTGTATTGGAAATCCCCCTCAACAGTTGTCCAAATTTTTCCTTTTTACATTAGTAACATAAATATTTACACTACCCTTGTAGAAAAATATGGTTATATTTACAATATGGGAGAAACATGGGTATCACAATCCCTGCCCCCTTAAAGGAACATCGTCCTCGGTGTTCTTTGCATCTTAGCAAAACTAGTCATGCCTCATGCTTCAACTGTTTTACAAACGTTTCCCTTTTATCTTCTTGGTCCTTTCCCAGACTCTTTGCCTTTGTCATATGCCTACAATGATTCCAAACAACAAGCATATAAATCACAATTTCATGCAAAAATATTTTAACTCTTGTTCAAAACTCAAGAGGGAATATTTAGATCGTCACAATACTTATTTGTGCAATTTCATGGATCTAGATCCAGTTGGATGTTTTACTAACCTGATCCATTGTTTTCCTTGACATGTCCATTGTGTGCATGATCCCAGCTAATAATTTACAAGAATTATCGAAGTCTTCTCTTCCTTGCGATCACTCACCCTCCAGGCCTAGGCTCAAGTATCCCCTTCTCTGCTATACAGTCCATTAAGTGATCCATCTTTCCTTGCTAAAGATTTGTCTCACAAGAAGATCTTCCAAGAATTTACCGAGTCTTACAGTCAAAGAGTCCCTTTGAATTTCTCTTTTGAGGCATCTCTCTATCCTGTGTTACCGCAAGACAACATCTTCTATGGAGATCACAGCTTATCACAAGGTTCTCATTTCATAACAATAGCCTTTTCCCATGATTTTCCAACTTGAAAGTCATCATCTCTCCCTCAAGGAAATATCTTTCATCTCAACTGTATCATATGCATACAATAACCGTGAGACACATGAACCAGATTCAAAAGTATGAGATTTTCCTTCCCATTGCAATTTGGTTCAAAAATGAATTGGTCTTCCTAATGGGTTTACTTCTGCTGCCATATCCAAAACCCTTCTTCCTAGAACTCCTTATTCACATATAAAAACAAATTGTTAGTTATCATGCACACTATATCTTCAAAACTATGTATTCTAAGAGTTGAATCATTTTCATTTATTCAATGGTACAAAGAAAAAAAATATATCATTCTTTATGCATGCATCCTTTCATCATAACAAATTTTTGAAATGCAATTCAAATATTAAATGACTTTAATCAATGTTCCAATATTCATGGCCACATCCATACCCATTTCACCATTACATGGATTTGAAGTTTTCCACACCTTATGACAAGAACTTTTCCATGGTGTGTTGGAGCTCAACCAACCTCCTCACCATATAGTTAATTCATTCTCATTGATTATTACAACATGAATGTTGTTGTAGGAGATTCTAGGACCTTGTCATCATACATTAGAGTTAATATGCAAATCCATGTAATAAAGAGGCTAAATCCAATTAAAAACATGTGACAAATGGTAACTAATGATTAGCTTGAGTAGGTACAACCACTCCAACCATTTACCCTATGTATTAATAATCATGAATAAGGAACCATTTACCCTATGTATTAATAATCATGAATAAGGAACCATTTACCCTATGTATTAATAATCATGAATAAGGAATACATGATGGTTTGGTTTACCTTCAGTTGTTGTAATACACAATATTACAACATTGGCGTTCTTTCCTCCTTCATCCGGTTGGGTGACAACAGTGGATGGGGCAGTCTGAACCTGATGGAGAGATAAGAGCATTGATTGTTTCTCATGGATGCTAGTGGAGAAATAAGAAGAGGATAAACACTTGAAAATTGTTCATTGATCGTTGTTAATAGATGTTGGAAAAGTTGTTTCTCATTGATTATTGTTCGACCTCTACGCTGATAAATTGTGAAGAAAGAAATGCAGAGAGAAAGAATAGAACAGAAAACAGTATATTAGAATATATGAAGAAGTAAGTACAATGAGAAGAGTTAATGAAGAAGGTGTGAAGAAGTACTATGCAATGGGAGATGTTTGAGCTAAATAGGCTCAAGCAAATCAAGAATAGAAAGTATAGCTGGCCAGGACAGTTGGCAGTGTACAGTCAACCTGTTAAGGTTACATTATATTTAACACTTCCTCTTAAACTCAACAGTTACAAACATCAGCACTGATTATGCCTAAGTGATGTCTCTAAAAATCAAAAACAGATTTTCCTAGTGGCTTTGTAAAGATATCAGCAAGCTGATCTCGAGAACCATAGAATTGTAGTGCAATATCACCATTATTGACTAGCTCGCGTATGAAATGAAAACGAGTGTCAATGTGTTTTCTTTTCTTCTGAAACACATGATTTTTAGATAATGCAATTGCTGAAGTATTATCACAGAATATAGGAGTTGGATCCTTTTCTATATGTGACATATCTTTCAATATTATTCTTAGCCACACAGCTTGATAGGAAGCTGAGGTAGTAGTGACATACTCTACCTTTGCAGAAGATATTGAAACAATTGGCTTCTCCTTTGATGCCCATGAGATTAAGTTCGTGCCCAGTTGAAAAAAATGTCTAGATGTGATTTTCCTGTCATCTAGGCTGCCTGTAAAATCACTATCTGTGTAACCAGAAAGTTGATTACTATCAAATTTAGTGTACCATAAGCCAAAATTGAGTGTTCCTGCAACATATCTCAGAATTCGTTTCGCCATTTTTGACGCAGGCACACCACCCAGGGCACGTCCGCTCACAGGACCTTCTCTTCTTACTCGTCCCAAAGAACTGAAAATCTCTTCTAATTCCCTATCGAGAATTTTCCACACCCACAACAACTCTACAATTGACCTCCCTTAATGATCAGGAAATCAACGTTGCCCTCTTTTCTTTGTGATCGGGGTTCCCGTTATCGGGATCTTGACACCAGTGATGTTCTGGTAACTTGGATCACCGATCCCCGATCTCCGATGCACTCCTTTGTTTCCTTAGCCCCACCTGGCTAAGCCTTCATCCCACGTGACCACTCTCTATAAGACCTCAGCCTTATATCCCTTCTATCAGGGTTTCTGACTTCAAATTCCCGATGCTCCTCAAATTCCCGTTAGCCCCCTAGGCTAAGCTCCTGGGTCCATGTGACCTCTCCTTATATGACCGTAGTCATATACCTCATCGGAGTTTCAGACTTTTCGATGAAAAAATACAAATGTCCCCAGGACTTCCAATTCCCCGAATCCTGACGCACCTTTTTAATGATAGCCCTCCTGGCTATAGGCCTTGGCCCATATGACCGTTAACCCATGAACACGGTCTTACCCCCAGCAGGGCTATAGGGTTTCAAATGCTGCAATACACTTACCTATGGGATTCCCAATTCTCCATCAGGCTGATAGCTAACTTCCACTACGACACCTCCTTCCTTTCTGACATGCTGACAGTTGGTCGCACGACTACACCTTCCTCCTCATCGGGGTTTCGCGGTTCGCGAAACCAAAGTGCATAAACACTTTGTCACCGGGATCCCTGATATCGCAATGGCCCCAAATGCTGATGGATGACTCCTTATTGGGACTTTCCCCGATGACGTCGATCTCCACCATGTGTCCAACTATCAGACGGATCCGATTTTCCTAGGCTTTGTGGTTTCAAATTTTGAAAAGAATTCGACCACAGGATTTTCGATCCTTCGAATCCAAATGGTAACCATCGTGGAACTTCTATCATATCCAACGACTGACGGGTAACTGATCCAAGATCCAATGGCGGACGGCTCCTGGAGCTTAACTCCCAATGCGACCGTAACCTCCTTTTCTCCTTTGGTAGATCCAACGGCTGACGGGTTTTGTCAATCTCCTCTGCAAGATCCTAACCGTCCACTTCCCTCTTGGATATCTTCTATGAGTGAACCCAGTATTTCTCTATGAAAAATGGTCCTTCTACATTGAACTTTGCAATGCCTATTCAATCACTTTATGCATAGACTCTCTGTGCTTCTTCTCGATGGATTTGAAAGCCTTATCCCTCCTGAGCTTTCTCACCCTTTCAACCTCAAAGAGGTTCTTTGTCCGCACTCCTTGCAGTAGTTCTCAAGCACTTCCAAGTGTTGAGTTCCTTTGACTCTCCACACACCAGCAGTAGCAGTCCTTCAATACTTCGCTCAGAATCACAACTAAGACTCTCCTTAGCCTGCGCATTCCTTGCACAGATTGTATGGCCCAATTTCACTCCTAGTGAATGATAACAAGAGTTAACTATATGAGCCTTCTGTCAATGCACCCCTTGCAGACGAATTCGACTGCACCCCTTGCAGGAATCCTTGCTCAGATAGAGAAACAATTGAAACTCATTCCTTCTACTTCCTTTCAGATTTCAATCTCAACACATGAATTCATATACATAGCATAATAGGAAATTCATAATAGGAAGTAAATACTCATGAACATATCATTCAACACACATACACATAGAAAAAACACAACTCCATGAATTCGAATTAAACTCTTCTATTAATTCAATTGACTGTACATGGGTGTTCTTCTACACAATTCTCTGCTTCTCTTCTCTATGCTCTTGAGTCTTCTAATTCTTCCTTAATTATGTTACAATGCACAATGAGGGTGTCTATATCCGTTTTCCCTCCTTTCTTCTAAACTGTCTAATCTAGTATTCAATTCTACTTACTTACATTTATTACTATAAATGCCTTCATCTACTTCAGACGAGAGCGGGGAACTCAAGGTATGAATACATTATACCAAGGTGCCTTTATTAAATGATCTCATTTATGCCTGGCACATCAATTTCAAGGGAAATTTCAAAATTTTGGGCTGGCGTGTACCCAACTATCCATTGTCTTCTGCACTGGCTCGCTTGTCTCGAGAGATGCTCCTGCATAATACTCCCTCACTTGAGAATTTGCATGGGATCCTACCCATGAGCTCCTGCATGGTATGTCCATGATTTAGAATCTCTACTTCAATCTCCCAGCTGGCTTCTTCAACTGGATGGTCCTTCCACTTGACCAAATATTCAACATATTCTTTCCTTCTAGTTTTCTTACCCACTCGTTTATTCAGTATCTGTTCCATCTGTGGCTTCTCTGCAAATGGCATCTGTTTCTTGCACTGAACCTCTATCTGTTGATCACTTGTTCCTGTTTCCTCAAGCTTGTATGGGTATAAATCCGAGACATTGAATATTGGATATATTCTGATCCCATCCGGTAATTCAATATCGTAAGCATTATGTCCCATTTTCTTCAAGACCTTCCATGGTCTGATTTTCTTCATCTTCAATTTATTATACGTCCCTATTGGGAACCTTTCCTTCCTCAGATGTGCTAGAACCAAATCACCAACCTCAAATTGAAGTTGTCTTCTATGTTGATCGACTCTGCACTTATATTCTTGGCTTGATTTCAGCGACCGCTCCTTCACCTGGCTGTGAAGTTCCTTCATTGCCTCAGCAAAGTCTTCTACACTAGCGCTCCTAGTAATAGTCTATTCCGAATCTATCAATTCAGAAAATCCTCTCGGTTGTGTGCCATATACAATCTAGAATGGACTCTGCCCTGTGCTCTTGTTAACAGAGTCATTGTTAGCAAACTCTGCCTGCGGAAATATATTGTCCCAACTACTATGGTGCTCTGTCACCAAGATTCTCAACAAGTCTCCCAGACTTTTGTTCACCACTTCTGTTTGTCCATCCGTCTGAGGATGATAAGCTGAAATAAAAAACAAGTTAGTCCCTAGCTTCTTCCATAATGTTCTCCAAAAGTGTCCTAAGAACTTTGTGTCTCTGTCCAAAACTATGCTTTTCGACAATCCATGAAGTCGAATGACCTCCTTGAAGAACAGGTTTGTGATGTGAGTCGCATCACTGGTCTTCTGTCATGGGATAAAATGTGTCATCTTGGAAAACCTATCCACTATCACAAAGATGAAGTCAACACCCCTTTATGTCTTTGGTAAGCCTAATATAAAATCCATACTTATCGCCTCCCATGGCCTATCTGGTATGGGTAATGGCTGATAAAAATCTGCATTCTTCTTTCTCCCCTTCGAATCCTGGAAAATTTGACATATGCCAACGAATATCATGACATCTTCTCGCATTCCCGGCCAAAAGTATGACCCACTCAACTTTGCAAATGTCTTTTCATGATCGAAATGTCCTGCTAAGCCTCTGCTGTGTTTCTCCTTCAACAGATTCTCCCTCATGGAGAATTTTGGAATACACAGTTGATTGCCTCTAAATAACAACCCTTCCTGGATCATATAGTCTATCCAAGGGCTTCTATATCTAAGAACTGGATTCTCAGTTGCTTCATACGCTTCTGCAAAATCTGCATCACCTGCGTACATGTCCCTGAGATTTTCAAAACCCAATGTTTTGACTCGGAATTCCTACAGCAACAAACACTTCCTGCTCAAAGCATCAGCCACTTTGTTAGCAGTACCAGAAATATGTTTTATCACAAAAGTGAAATTTTTCATGTATTCAACCCATTTAACATGTCTCTGATTCAACTTTTCATGTTGAGTCACAAACTGCAATGCATGGTTGTCACTATATAAAATAAATTTCTTTGGAATCAAATAGTGCCTCCATTTTTTCAATGCCTGGATGATGGCATAGAATTCCTTATCATACGTGGAATACTTTTCCTTTGCCTCATTTAGATTCTCTCTGAAATATGCAATTGGTCTGTCTTCCTGACTCAAGACCACTCCTATGGCAAACCCACTTGCGTCACATTTCACCTGAAATGTCTTCAGGAAATATGGCAACACCAAAACCGGTTGTTCCGTGATCTTCCGTTTCAACAGTTTGAAATTTTCTTAGCCTCATTAGTCCAGTGAAAATATTTATGTCTTTTCTTGACTGTATCCATCATTGCTGCGCTAATTCCACTTAAATTCCTGATGAACTTCCGGTAGAAACTAGCTAAACCATGAAAACTTCTCACCTCAAAAATATTTCTCGGTGATGGCCAATTTTTGATCACTTCCACTTTATCTGGATCCATCCTCAACTCATTAGCCGAAATAACAAACCCCAAGTAAATGAGTTATGTTTTCATGAATGAGGAATTCTTCATGTTTATCAACAGCTTCTCCTACTGTAGCTTCTTCATCACAATGGCCAAATGCTTCAAATGCTCAGCCTTTGTCTTGTTGAAAACCGATATGTCATCCAGATACACGATGACAAATCTCCCGATGAAATCCTTCAAGACTTCATTCATCAACCTCATAAAGGTACTCAGTGCATTCGTCAAGCCAAATGGCATGACAAGACATTCATACAAACCTTCATTTTTTTTTAATGTTGTTTTCCATTCATCACCTTCTCTCATACGAATCTGGTGATATCCACTCTTCAAATCTACATTTGAAAAAAATCTTGCTCCACTTAAGCAATCCATCAGATCATCCATCCTCGGCAATGGAAATCTGTACCTAATAGTTATCTTGTTAATCACCCTTGAATCAGTGCACATCCTCTAGCCTCTGTCTTTCTTTGGACTGAGTACTGTTGGAACAACACATGGAATCAATCTTTCCCTAACCAAACCTTTGTCCAACAACTCTTGGACCTATATTTTAACTTCTTCATTCTCCTGCGGCATCAATCTGTGCACGACTTTGTTTGGTAAACTAGCTCCTAGTATGAGATTAATGTGATGACTTACACTTCTCATCGGTGGCAATGAACAAGGTAATTTATCCACTATAATATCAGTGAACTCTTCCAACAGTTCCTGAACTTCTCCTGACAAATCATCCACTCTTGTGCTAGTCAGAAAAATTCTCGATTTTCTGACCACAAAGAATTGTGGATCCTCCTTCCTCTTAACTTTTGTAAGAAGTTCCTTCCCACTCATGAGAAGTACTCTATTGCTTACTTCCAGTTTCGCCTCCTTATCCTCAATTGGATGCAACATGTGGGTTCTCCCATTCTTCTCCAGGGTGTATGTGTTCATCCTCCCATCATGAATCACATTTCTATCATATTGCCATGGTCTACCCAACAATAAATGACAAACATCCATAGGAATAACATCACAGAGTATTTTATCATTATATCCTCCTATTTTGAATTCAACTAAACATTGTTTAGTGACATTTACCTGATGTCCCTTCTGTAGCCATGAAACTTTGTATGGACTCGGGTGATTAGTCGTCTCCAGCTCCAGCTTCTCTACCATCTCGGTTGAGATGAGATTATTCGTGCTACCGCTATCCACAATGACCTTGCATGCTCTATCCTTGGTCTTGCAAGCAGTCCTAAAAAGACTGTTCCTCTGCACTGAATTCTCCATCTCCTTCTCTGGTGTCAAAAGAACCTTCCACATCACCAGTGATCTTCCACCTTTATCATATTCTGCCTCAATATCTCGCCTCGGTGCCTCGGCGATGTGAGTCTCTCCAGTTTCTTTCTTTTTCTCTGGATACTCAAACGACCTGTGCCCATTCTTTCCACATGTGAAGCATGTAATTACCCCACCTCTCCCTCTTCCTCTACCTCTGGTACGAGGAAGAGTGTTGTTATCAACATATCCTCCTCTCTGCTCAGTATGTTGTTCTCTCTGTTCAACATATCTCCCTCGTTGTGAACTTCCACCTCTCTCAGGTCTAGTCTGAGGCTTCTTCCAATCGTCCTTGGGCTTCTGGGTTCTTTCCTAGGAAACTTCTTTGCCTCTGGGATGACTCCTGCCTCACCCTCACTGACCTTGTTTACGGCTCAGCTTCTCTTCAGCTTTCAAAGCCATTTGGTAGGCATGCTCCACCGTTCGGATGGTTTCCATACTCATCTCATCCTGAATCTCATATCTCAGGCCATTCATATACCTGGCCACTTTTTTGTCATTGCTTTTGCGATGACCTGCCCTGATATTCAACCTGTAAAACTCTTCAGTATATTCCTTTACTGTCATCATCTTCTGTATCAGGTTCTGCATCCTCCTGAACAGAGAAATTTGATAGTCTTTGGGGATGAACTTTGCCTTCATCTTTGCAATCATTCGATCCCAACTTTTAATTTTTTGCTTGCCTTGGCAATGTCTCTCATCTTGTAGTTCATCCCACCACAAGGCTACATGGCCCTTTAATCTCATGACGGCATGCCTGACATTCTTGTCCTCTTCAACATCTTCATAATCGAAATAGGTGTCTGGAGCTCTAATCCAGTCTAGAATCTCTTCTACATCCAGATTTCCCTCCTAAACCAGAATGTCTGTTTTTATCTTTGTACTCATTCTTGCAACAAATTTAAGTAAGCGTTCACTTGCTGCATCTTCCGCTGGGATTTCTTCTTCTCCCTGTCCAGCATCATCTTCATTTTCGGACTCACTAATATCTAATGCATCATCTTTTTTCCTTTCTCTTATCCCCATATCCACAATCATAGAGCGTAAGTTATGCAGTTCTCTTTCCACTTCTGGATTCTGCACTGGCCTACCCCTACCTCTGGGCATTTCCCTTTCCTCCCTTGGATCGGGTGATTGTCTATCTCTTTTCCTTGGTGGCATGGTGAATTGTCCTTTTTCTCTGCTATAGAAAGCAAATACTCCTTCTTGCGCTCTGATACCACTTGACGCAGGCGCGCCACCCAGGGCACATCCGCTCATAGGACCTTCTCTTCTTACTTGGCCCAAAGAACTGAAAATCTCTTCTAATTCCCTATCGGGAATTTTCCACACCCACAACAACTCTGCAACCGACCTCCCTTAATGATCGGGAAATCAATGCTGCCCTCTTTACTTTGTGATTGGGGTTCCCGTTATCGGGATCTTGACACCAGTGATGTTCTCGTAACTTGGATCACCGATCCCCGATCTCCGATGTGCACTTTGTTGCCTTAGCCCCACCTGGCTAAGCCTTCAGCCCACACGACCACTCTCTATAAGAACTTAGCCTTATATCCCTTCTATCGGGGTTTCTAACTTCAAATTCCCGATGCTCCTCAAATTCCCGTTATCCCCCTAGGCTAAGCTTCTGGGTCCATGTGACCTCTCCTTATATGACTGTAGTCATATCCCTCATCGGAGTTTTGGACTTTTCGATGACAAAATACAACTGTCCCTAGGACTTGCGATTCCCTAAATCCCGATGCGCCTTTTTCATGATAGCACTCCTGGCTATAGGCCTTGGCCCATATGACCGTTAACTCGTGACCATGGTCTTACCCGCGTCGAGGCTACAGGGTTTCAAATGCTGCAATACACTTACCTATGGGATTCCTGATTCTCTGTCAGGTTGAAAACTGACTTCCACTATGACACCTCCTTCCTTTCTGATGTACTGACAGCTGGCCGCATGGATACACCTTCCTCCTTGTTGGGGTTTCACGGTTCACGAAACCAAAGTGCGTAAACACTTTTTCACCGGGATCCCCGATATCCTGATGGCCCCAAATGTCTATGGATGACTCCTTGTCGGGACTTTCCCCGATGACGTTGATCTCTGCCACGTGTCCAACTGTCGGACGACTCTGATTTTCCTGGGCTTCGTGGTTTCAAATGTTGAAAAAAATTCAACCACGGATTTCTGATCCTTCGAATCCCGATGGTAACCCTCGTGCAACTTCTGTCAGATCCAATGACTGACGGGTAACTGATCCATGATCCAATGGCTGACGACTCCTAAATCTTAACTCCCAATGTGACCGTAACCTCCTTTGCTCCTTTGGTAGATCCAATGACTGACAGTTTTGTCAATCTCCTCTGCAAGATCCTAACCGTCCACTTCCCTCTTGGATATATTCTACGACTGAACCTAGTATTTCTCTATCAAAATTGGTCCTTCTGCACTGAAATTTACAGCACCTATTCAATCACTTTATGCACAAACTCTCTGTGCTTCTTCTCGACAGATTTGAAAGCCTTATCCCTCCTGATCTTTCTCACCCTTTCAACCTCAAAGAGGTTCTTTTCACGCACTCCTTGCGACAGTTCTCAAGCACTTCCAATTGTTGAGTTCCTTTGACTCTGCGCACACCAGCAACAACAATCCTTCAATACTTCGCTCAGAATCATGACTGAGACTCTCCTTAGTCTGCACACTCCTTGCATGGCTTGTATGGCCCAATTTCACTCCTAGTGAATGAGAACAAGAATTAACTATCTGAGCCTTCTGTCAATGCACCCCTTGCGGATGACTTCGACTGCACCCCTTGCAGGAATCCTTGCTCAGATAGAGAAACAATTGAAACTCATTCCTTCTACTTCCTTTCAGATTTCAATCTCAACACATGAAATCATATACACATCATAATAGAAAATGCATAACATGGAGTAAATAATCATGAACATATCATTCAACACACATACACGGAGAACAAACACAACTCAATGAATTCGAATTAAACTCTTCTATTAATTCAAATGACTGTACATGGGTGTTCTTCTACACAGTTCTCTTCTTCTCTTCTCTATGCTCTTGAGTCTTCTAATTCTTCCTGAATTATGCTACAATGCACAATGAGGGTGCCTATATCCATTTTCCCTCCTTTCTTCTAAACTGTCTAATCTAGTATTCAATTCTACTTACTTACATTTATTACTATAAATGCCTTCATCTACTTCAGATGAGAGAGGGGCACTCAAGATATGAATACATTATACCAAGGTGCCTTCATTAAATGATCTCATTTATGCTTGGCGCATCAACTTCAAGGGAAATTTCATAATTTGGGGCTGGTGTGTACCCAACTATCCTTTGTCTTCTGCACTGGCTCGCTTGGGAGATGCTCCTGCATCAATTTTCCAATGAGAATCTTTGGGAGATTCCATGAATCTGGAAACAAGGCTGGCTACATACATAATGTTAGGCCTAGTTGTTGTAAGATACAACAAAATGCCTACTAAACTTTTGTATAGGGTAGAGTACATTGTAGGACCTTCATCTTTCTTTCTCAATTTTGTGCCTAGTGGTATGGGGGTTTCTGTTGGATTGCATCCTTCCACGTGAAATCTTTTAAGGATGTCTGCTGCATATTTTTGTTGACAGACAAAAATGCCTTTGGCTGATTGATGAACCTCAATCCCTAAAAAATATTTCATTATGCCAAGATCTGTCATCTCAAACTCAGATTGCATGGCATGTTTAAAATTTGTTAACTCAAGATTTCCCGTATAGATCATGTCATCAACATATAAACATACAATCAAAATTTTACCGTGCTGATCTATTTTGGTGTAAAGAGTTGGCTCATTTTGACTTCTGCTAAAACCACATTTGATCAGATAAGTGTCAATTCTGTTGTACCAAGCTCTTGGATCTTGCTTTAAGCCATACAAAGATTTCTTCAACCAATATACTTTGGTTGGGTTCTCTTGGACTTCAAATCCAGGTGGTTGATCGAAATAAAATTCTTCTTCTAAGAAACCATTTAGGAATGCTGACTTGACATCCATCTGGTATACTTGCCATTTGTGTTGGGCTGCTATGGCCAATAGAGTCCTTACAGTGTCTAATCTTGCTACTGGAGCAAAATTTTCACCATAATCAGTACCAGGTTGTTGTGAGAATCCTTTGGCAACAAGTCTTGCCTTGTGTTTTTCGATCTACCCTTTTTCATTGAGATTAGTTTTGTAAACCCACTTGACACCAATACTCTTCTTGTGACTTGGCAAATCAACAAGGTCCCATGTCTTGTTCTTCTCAATGGAGTCAATTTTTTGGTTCATGGCTTGAACCCAATGTGGCTCCTTAGCTGCTTCCTTAAAGGATGTGGGTTGACATGACATTAAATAAAAAAGGTTGCGTTTTTCAAAGTCATCCAATTGCTGATGGATTTCTCTCAAACTTCGAGTTCTCTGATTTTGTGGTTCAGAGAATGATTCTGTGTTGGAAGTTGAGTTATCCTGAGAATTTTCAGGTTGCTTTTGTACCTGCAATATTGGAAGAATAGTTTGAGGTACTTTTTGTTCTGAATTTTCTGCATTTTCAAAACTTGACAACAATGGATTTTGACTCCATCTGCTAATTTTCTAAGTCATTCCAAAATTGATTTTCTAGAAATTTTACATCTCTGCTAAGAATTAGTTTCTTGGTGATTGGATTGTAAAGCCTGTAAGCTTTAGATGTTTCACTATATCCAGTGAAAATACATTTCTCACTTCTGTCATCAACTTTCTTCCTTAATTCGGAAGGTATGTGAGCGTATGCTATGCATCTGAATGTCCTTAAATGCGCTACATTGAGCTTTGTCCCACTCCATGCTTCTTGAGGGACTTTTAGATTTATTTTGGTGGTTGGAGATCTATTCAAGAGATAAACTGAGCATGCTACTACTTCAGCACAAAACCTATTTGACAAACTTTTCTCTTTAAGAAGTGTTCTTGCCATAGTCATGATTGTCTGATTTTTCCTTTCAGCCACACCATTCTGTTGTGGAGTATATCATGTTGTTGTTTGCATGATAATTCCTTGTGATTTACAGAAATTTGCAAATTCTCTGGAGTTGTATTCTCCTCCTCCATCTGACCTGAGCGCTTTGATATATTTGCCACTCTGTTTTTCAGCTTCTGCCTTGAATTCTTTGAGTTTTGCAAAAGTTTCAGACTTGTGTATGAGAAAATAGATCCATGTTTTTCTGCTGAAATCATCAATAAACATTAGAAAGTA
This sequence comes from Picea glauca, assembly GCA_000966675.3. Lineage (NCBI taxonomy): Eukaryota > Viridiplantae > Streptophyta > Pinopsida > Pinales > Pinaceae > Picea > Picea glauca. The sequence continues at coordinate 245,476 of JZKD02S2255705.1, read as the reverse complement.
AAAGATACCACCTATTGAATATGTTTGCATTGGTCTACATAGGTCAGTGTGAACAAGTTCAATATGTTGTTTGGCTTGATTGGAAGACTGTGGAAAACTAGTTCTCTTATGTTTTCCAAGTATGCAAGACTCACATGGGGGGATTTGCTCT
>JZKD02S2255705.1:196448-225396 GCA_000966675.3 Picea glauca | reverse complement strand
CCCCCAAAATGAGGATGTTGCATGTATTCATGAAACATTGTATCCTTATATGAAAGGATGATATTGACATTATATGTGCATTGAAATAAATCCTGCAAATGGGATATGATTTTCTAGAATATAAGTTGCTCAAAACCATATTTAATGGAATATGACTTCTGGTTCAGTTATGTGGACCTAAAAATGCTAACGGATTAGTCAAGATAGATATGGAATTAGCAAATCTTGGTTGTTATAGAAGTATGTTCTTCTTTTTCAACAATGTTTTAGGTTGGTACTTGTTAGTTGTTTATTCTTTTGTTAATAGTTCTTGTGGAGAAACAACAATTTATTACTTTTCTCTTACTTTTGGTTCTTGTGTGGCAACAATAAGGCCTTATATTTTTCTTATGGTTGGTTCTTGTGTGGCAGAAAAAAGACTTTATATCATTGATTATTATAGAAAATTAATAGGGAAGCCTGTAATACTTCTCGTACATGATTATTGGAGTGGATTTGAACAAGAATGGTGAGGGAATTTTATGGGATGTAAAGGTCATGGTGTTCTCCCAAAAATTGAATATATTGTCCACCTGCAAGAAATGAAAAAATATAAGGAGGTAGGATAGAGGTCTAAGTAATTTCGCAAATACAATTCCATAGAATCTAATGAATTTAGATTAAATAAAATAAAAAGAATCATAATTGCACCTACCTAAGAATTCCATGAGCTTTGAAACAAGTGTATGATAGCCCGAGATGGTCCACAACGATGTAAAATTATGCAGGAAGGAAAAATGCAGAGCTGATAATATTGGATCACAATGTGAGTTGTAGACTTAGATACGAAACAACCTTCCGATGGAGTGGTGAACTTTGGGGATCTTTATTCAAAGAGAAATTGAAAGATAAAAATGAACTTTTACATCTCATTTTCAATCATTTTTCGCCGGCAAGATGGTTTTCAAACATTCCAAGGTATGATGGCACCTGAAGTAGGTTTTCACCATCACATTTGTTAAGGAATGGGATAGGATAACAAGGTGACTCAATATTGTAACTAAGTTGAGTTACCTTATTGCATGGGTTAGGGATGGTTGGAGTAGGAAGTAGGGTGTTATGAGGTTGAATTTGTAGTTTAATAGAAGTGGTTATCTAAAGGATATTATAAGGAAATGATTAAGCATCAATGGTAACGACATAAATAAAGGAACTTCATGAAATTTAACATGAAATTATTTCGAATTGGGAAGAACTAAATGCATGGGAATATTGCAGTACTGATGAATGAGAAAAAAGGGTTAATTTATAGCAAGGTTATTGGCGATGTGACAACGGAACTTGATTTTTAGAACATTGTACTTCACTTCTTCTTCAAACCAATTATTCATTTATCTTTTTCTTGATCCATTGATACAACATGATTAGCAACACATGAGTAGTAGTAATGGTGTAACTATAAGTTTTAAACCTTTGAAGTAAAGACATGCATATAGATTCTTAAGAAAAACAAAAATTAATCAACGGCTTATTCACATAGTACACAGAGATTTATACTGGAAACCCTCAATCATGAAAACCTTTCTTATATTCATTATATCGAATTTCACCATTCACCATACAATATATATACAATGTTTTAAGGTATTTTGTAGATACCAAAGCCCTAATCCCTTAATCTGGGATTAATTTACAAAACTGCTAAAAATAGCAAAAACCACCAAAAAACAATATTCAGGGCGCTGCCCCGAACCTTGTTGGCCCCAGGCTACCACTCATTGTCAAACGCTGAGCGTAACCAGGGGGGGAATACCTGCCCCCCCTGGGACCACCCCCTAGGAAATCACTTGGTGCACATGACACTAAGAGAACTACTAGAGGGATTGTCACACGTAGTTTTCATATCTGACACTCCCACACATACACAACATTTTCCAACTTGTTGTTTTCTTTGCATCCAAGGGTCCATGGGATTATATAGTAAACAATATAAAGCAACAATTACCATTGTTACTCTACACCAGGAGAACTTTTTTATGCTTACAGACTCTGTCAATGAATCTGCAACATTCTTCAAAGTGTCAACCTTTTCCAGCAACACCTTCTTTTCCTCAACCATGTCTCTCACAAAGTGATACTGAAAATCAATATGCTTTGTCTTCGAATGATAAGCTAGGTTCCTTTCTAGGAATATTTCACTTTGAATGTCACAATATAATCCCACTTCTTGTACCAACCCAATACCTGAACACAATCTTTGTAACCATACTGCTTCCTTGCTTGCATGAGTGGCTTCCATGTATTCAACTTATGTAGTTGAGAGTGCCACTACAACCTGTCTTTTTTTCATCCAACTGATTTCTCCTCTAAATAGGTTAAACACATACCCACTTGTAGATCTTCTGTGATCCAGATCTCTAGCCTAGTCTGCATCAACAAATCCATGTATGTCCAACACTCTGTCCAATCCTGGTCTTCCTTAGTAGCACAATCCATAACTGGTAGTGCCACGAAGATACCTGAAAACCCTATTTACTGTTGTACAATGTTCCTTCCCTGGTTTTGACATATACCTGCTCAAAACTCCCACTGCATGTGCAATGTTCGGTCTAGTATAGACCATTTCATACATCAAACTGCCAACTGCACTAGCATATGGAACATGGGATATGTCCTCTTCTTCTTCCTATGTCTTGGGACACTGATCTTTAGATAAATTTACACCTATATGAATAGGAACCTTGAACAATTTACTTCCATGCATATTAAACCTCTGCAATATCGTCTCAACATATTTTGTCTGATTCAACCAGATTTTCCTGTTTTCACGATCTCTTTTAATCTCCATTCACAGAATGAAGTTAGCAGCACTGAGATCCTTCATGTCAAATTTGGAGGATAGTTGTGATTTCACCTCCTTGATATCATCCATGTTATTTCCTACCAACAACATGTCATCAACATACAACACTACATCAATGAAGTGATTACCAACCTACTTGGAATATACACATTGATCAACGTTGCTTCTTACAAATCCCAAACCAAGGATCTATGTGTCAAACTTTTGGTACCACATCCTAGGTGATTGCTTTAGACCATATAGTGAATTCTTTAGCTTATAGACCAACTCTTTCTTTCGCTTCACTACAAAGCCTTATGGATGCTTCATGTAGATTTCTTCTTCTAGATCCCCATGTAGGAATGTTGTCTTCACATCCATCTGTTCCACTTCAAGATCAAAAGAAACAACAATAGATAAAATAAATCTAATAGAAGTTAATTTAGCAGGAGGAGAAAAAATCTCACCAAAGTGAATTCCCTCTACCTAGGAATAACCTTTTGCTACTAACCAAGCTTTCTATTTCTCCACCTTACCTTTTGCATTAAATTTCTTATTAAACAACCATTTTGTACCAATATATTTTCTTCTAGTTGGCAAATCAACTATATCCCATGCCTCATTCTTATCCAAGGCATCTATTTCTTGAACCATGGCCTTCTTCTAGATTTTACTATCCTCTGAATTCACTGCTTCCCTGACAGTTCTAGGATCATCATCAATAATAGATAAAGAAAAATTGGAATGGAAATCAGGTGGACTATACCTTTATGGTTTCCTTTTATCTCTCACTAATCTCCTCAATACTAGGGTATGAGGTTATTCTTCTTCTTCTTATTCTTCTGCTTCCTCTTCTTTAGATGATTCAGATTTTGCATCATCCAACTCAAGATCTATTTTCTCAGGTTCGTCTTGTGTTGGTAAGAATTCTTGTTTGGACACATCTTTTACCTCTCTGAAAACAACATCTTGACTGTAAACAATATTCTTGATTTATGGGTTCCAAAGTTTATAACCTTTCACACCACATTTATAACTAATAAAGATACACTTTTCATCCTTTTTATCCAGCTTACTCCTATTTTCCTTTGGAACATGTACATAAGCATCACAACCAAACACTCTAAGATGTTGAAGAGAGGTTTTATTTCCATACCATACCTCATGTGGATTTTTATCATCCAATGTTGATGAAGGCGATCGATTGACTAGGTAACATGATGTACCCACTACCTCTACCCAGAATTCTTGTCCTAACTCGGCACCACTGAGCATGCTCCTTTATTTTTCCATTAGTCTCATGTTCACCCTTTCTACAACTCCATTCTATTGAGGAGTGTATGGAGTAGTCTTCTGCCTTGCTATACCACACTTTTTACAGAATTCTTTGAATTCATTTCCGCATAATTCTCCACCATTATCTGTTCTCAATACCTTTATTTTCTTCTCTGTCTGATTTTCTACCAGAGCCTTAAACTCTTTAAATTTATCAAATACCTCAGATTTCTTTCTAAGAAAATAAATCCATTTTTTCCTTGAAAAAACATCTATGAATGAAATGTAATACACAAATTTATCTAGGGATGGAACAGGAACAGGGCCAAATACATCACTGTGTATCAACTCTAAGATCCCCTTTGCTCTTGTAGCACCAGATGGGAATCTTACTCGATTATTTTTACCATATATGAAATATTCACAAAAAACAAAATCCAGAGTGCAATTAGACATACCTTCAACCATACCTTTACCATGTAGTGTTCGAAGGCCCTTTTCTCCAATATGTCCCAGTCTTTGATGCCAAAGTATGGTCTTCTTTCCAGGGACAATATTGGTTTTGTCTTCTTTATTTCTCTGTTCAAGGACAACATAACTGTTACAGCCATTAGTATAAGTGCTTCCCAATAACTTGTATAGATTTCCACAATGAACTCCCCTCATCAACACCATTTCTCCTCGTGCCATCTTGCAAGTGTTATTTCCAAATACAATATCCACTCCTGCATCATCCATATTTCTTACATATATTAGGCTCCTGCCTAGTTTTGGAATGTGCAGAACCCCAAGGAGAGTTCTAATCCTTCCATCTTTTAGCAGCAACTTAACCCTTCCACGTCCCAAGATTTTTGTTGTTGAGTCATCTCCTAGGAATACATCAACACCATCATATTTTTCATATTCAAAGAACCACTCCCTGTGAGGATTCATATGGTATGACACACCTGAGTCGATTAACCATACATCATGGTCTTCATGTGTACTTGTAGATGCTAGGTAAACATCACCTCCTTCTTCAGTGGAGGTTTTCACCTCTATGGAAGAGGTACTATCAGATCCCTTTGGTTTATCAACCTCCTTAGTCTTGCAATCTTTCTTATAATGCCTTGTTTTACAACAATTCCAACATTTCCTCAAAGATTTTCCTGGAGACTTAGATCTACCTATGGATTTAGATCTCCCCCCCCCCGAAGGCTTACTAGGATTCCTTTATTGGGTATGACCTCTTACAAATAAAGAATCTGTGCTATGACTATACATGATTTTCCACCTCATCTCTTCATATAACAAGGATGAAACTACATCCTCATACTTCAATGTAGATTGAGTGGTACTACCGATTGCTACAACTAGATTATCTCAAGAGTCTGGCAAAGAACATAACAAAGTAATACACTTATCTTCTTCTGCAATCGTAATATTAACAGAGACAAGTTGACTTACCAGAGTATTAAAGGTATTTAGATGTTTTATCACAGAATATCCATCTTCCATCCTAAGATGATACAACTTATTTCGAAGAAACAACTTGTTTACCGGGGACTTTGATTGATGCAAATTCCTCAAATTATCCCATAGTTCCTTGGTCATATATTCTCCCGAGACATTCAACAAAATTGAATCTGCTAGGCAGAGTCGAATAGTACTCCTTGCTCTTCTATCCAACTTCTCCTAATCTTCCTTCAACATACCAGTGGTTGGTGTACTAGTAGTTTGTGTACTAGTAGGTTGTGTACTGGTAGCCCGTGTGCTAGTGGACAGTGTACCAGTAGGTTGTGTACCAGGATCCACAATGATCCATTGTTCTTTGTCTAAAAGAAAGTCCTCCATATTGAGCTTCCATAGCTCAAAGTTTTTACCATTGAACTTCTCTATCTTGATTCTATATGAGCTTGCCATTCCTCTTTCTATACTCGAATCTCCACTGCAAAAGTTCCAACTAAACCCAGGTTTATCATAGACCCAAGATAAACTTGATCTATCAAGACCAAGACAAACCCTCAACAACAAAGGCATCCCTCTGAAGCCAAAAATAAGCTTTGGTACCACATGTAAGTTTTAAACCTGTGAAGTAAAGCAATTCATATATATTCTTAAGCAAAACATAAATTAATCAATGGCTCATTCACATAGTACACAAAGATTTATACCATAAACCCTCAACTGTGAAAACCTTTCTTATATTCATTATATCAAATTTCACCATTCACCATACAATATATACATAAAATTGTTTTAGGTATTCCGTAGATACCAAAAACGTAATCCCTTAATCTGGGATTAATTTACAAAACTACTAAGAATAGCAAAATCTGCTAAAAATAGCAAAAACCGCCCAAAGACAAATTTCGGGGTGCTGCCCCGGGCTACCGCTTGTTTTCATATGCTGCACGTAACCAAGGGGGGCATACTTTCCCCCCCCTAGGACCCCCCTTAGGAAAGCGCCCGATGCACATGACACTAAGAGAACTAATAGAGGGATCGTCACAGGCAGTTGTCATATCTGACATGCCCACACACACACATGCAAAGAATATAACACATACCCAACTTTTTTTGTCTGACCTGCCAGATGAATGAGAAACAAATATTCATTTGTAGCAAGGTTATTGGTGATGTGACAACGAAACTTGATTTTTAGAACATTTTAATTCACTTCTTCTTCAAACCAATTATTCATTTATCATTTTCTTGATCCATTGATACAACATGATTAGCAACACATGAGTAGCAGTAATGGTGTAACAACAATTGTCTTGTAGCAAGGGCAAGCAAGGTTCCTGTCTTGCAACAAATACATGCGAGGGAAGGGATCACAAGGTTCATGTGTTTTAGCAAATAAACACAACATGATGTTTCATTTTGGTTGGTTGTATGGTTATATGAATTTTTCAAAAAACAATTGTCTTCAAAAATCACTTTTTCATGAATTGACATTCTTAATCCTTCCACAACCTTGAATTTTTTTTTCACTACAACAAAATGTGAGATCATGGAATAATAGAGGTTATCAATCTCACTTCAGCCATCACATATGAAAAAATTGACAAATAATGTATATAATGCATATCCAAAGAAAAGATAAACATAGAAAAAAACATTTTTTTACCTTTTGAAAAGTGGTGGTCACCTTAAACTACCCACAGTGTTTTGTTGATAATTTCTTGGTCTGATGTTTGATAAAGTGATTCCAAATACAAAATAACGTAGATTCATATGGATATATCCATTGCAAATAGGTTTTTAAATCCCCATGAAATGATATTCCAAACATGATGTGGAACAAGTTGCATGACATACTTGTTTTTTATTTTTAGCCTAGACCAACAATCACGAGTTTGGGTGTAACATTTTTGTTTAGTGATGGATTGACATGATTACAATTGGAGATAAAAGTGTATTAATTTAGGTATATCCAATAGAAACAAGTTTTGAAAAAAAAAAGAATTGATGGGTCAAACAGGACAATGAACAGACTAGGAAATAAAGTTTGAGTACTGTAGATTTAGGACAAACAGTTAGTATTTTGGGCATAAGCTTATCATACAATATCAAAATCAGAAATCAAAATTTCATTGTAAAATAGATTCACAAAATAATATACCACATAAACAGGCTCAAAATATTCATGTTGTAACATCAAGCATTGATGGTTCATCACACATCTCCGAGATTCAATCAGTCGAGAAATTGACCCACATCTAGATACAGTCGGTCGGGTGGTCAACCAAATCTCTAAATTAGTTGGTAAAGTAGCTGACACGCTTGTCAGTAGGAAATTCAACTAACATTTGATTACATTCAGGTGGTGGATCAACCAAACCAACAATCAACTACAATTTGGATGCATAGGAGCTTAGGTCAAGCATCATTTCCGAACTAACTCTACATCACAAATTTGATGGAGTCAATTCTAACAACTGGAAGTTACATGTGGACAATATCTTCTCGATTTTGTTAGATATTGAGGCTATAAATAGAATACCCCTTAGGTCATTATCATCAAGTGATTGAATTAGTATCATATGGAGATATCAATATCCAATATGCATTGTGATGTACTGATCACATTGCACCTTTCTTAAGTGTTGTAATGATGTCTTTAGAAACCACCTTTTTTCTTTGAAATTTGTATTCCCTCTTCGACTATCTGATTTTTTTTTGTCTCTTTCATTACAGGTCCCACCCCTTCCCCAACATGGTATCATAGTTGAGTCATATTTTTTCTGTGATTGACTTTTGGCTGGTGGTTTGATGATTGGAAATTTGAAATGAATCTTTTTTTCTATATATCAAAGAAAAATTTGAAGATTATCCTGTTGTTATGAACATATCAAATTATGTAGTGTGGGCACTAGATACGGAAACCCTACTAGAAATAAAAGGTTTCTAGCAGTATATGAATATTGCAATTCCATATCCAAAAAAAAATCAAGCAAAGTTCATTGTTCATGGAAAGAAGGATGAGGATGTGGGTGTCATCATGACCTATATCACGTAGCAGATTCAGTTTCACCTCAATGGAATTGACTTACCTCATCAAGTATAGAGGACTATAAAGTTGTTGTTCTATCGAGTCGACGAGAGCGACTTCATGTAGTTGGAGAAAGAGATGATCTTTCTCGATCCTCATTTATTTGAGAGAATACAAGATTATTCAATGCATGCCAAAGAACTCTAGTTGAAATTGGGTGAATTTGGAAAGAACTATCAGAAGAAGGATAGAAAACTCATCGATATAGCCTTCATGAATTTGAGAAAACCATTCAATGTGCTCAGGTTGACTTTCCACGCCAACTTCCAAGAACATAAGGAAGATGTTAAGGATTACAAATTTAATGCTTTTTATGGCCTTTTGATTACTAATTAGCATTGATTTCTTGAAGAAGGAAAGCTTAGTGGTAAACATCAAGCCCACTTTCTCAAAGGAAAGAGAAATTTGGATCTCAGGGATAGAGTATGGTTTGATACCTATACATAGAGACCTAGAATCCACGACCAAAAACCTGAGGGATAGATAGATTCACCCCAACAAAGTTGAAAGAAGAAGACATTTCAGTATTGTGAAAAGACTGGATATGTGGAGAAATTCTCCTATCATAAGAGAGATGATTTAGAGGGGAAAGTTAAATGCCTAGAAGGAAACATGTCCACTGAACACTGACTCGTTGATAATTTTACCTTCCAAATTAGAACATCTCATGCCTTTTTATCTCATTCTGTGCATAATGAATGGGTAGTCGAATCTAAGTGCACTCATTGCATGGCTAATTATGCCTCCTACTTCACGTGGTTGGATGAATCTAAGGAGAGGAAAATCCATGTTGTTGATTATTTTTCTCTAGATGTGGGTTAGGGTGATTGATGGTTGTTCTATATGTACTAAATCCCTCAATTAAATTGTCAACCCGGGGTAAGTAAACTTAGAGTTGTAGAACTATATGTTGCAAGGAAGAAAAGCTAGAGGAAATATAATCTAACTAAGAAGATGGTCTATCTAAGGGTTAATCTACTTAAGAAAAGACTATCAATGAGAAAACCCTATCAAGGAACTTGAACTATTTACCCTAAGCAAATTTTAAACAATGGATCGATGGATTGTTCCTAAAGAAGCAAATGAAAACCCTACTTTGAACAAGTTAACCTATTTAATCTAATGAGAAAAAGCAAGTCATCTATTTAATCTATTCAACTTAATGAGAAGTAGCAACAACAAATTAATCTAGTCAATCTATTCAAATCAATGAGAAACATCAAGTAATCAAGTAAACAATCAAACAACTAACCTATTAAAACTTATTTAGCAAGTAAACTAATCAAAACTACTCAATAGGTAACTAATCAAAACTATTCAACAAGTGAACTCTATTCTTAAGATAAAAATTATAATTACTTCTAATCTGTAAAGGGAAATCTTAACCTATTTAATTAAAAGCGTCATGACAATATTCAAAGATTAATCAACAACTATTCTTAATCTACAATAACAATAAACTTTAAATATGTTGATAATGTCTCCAGTCCCTTATGACATCATGATGGAATCTAACGATTAGTGATAGCTAAAGAGGAATAAATTCAATATTAACTTCTATGTAGAAATGAAAAGTATGAATCAAGCGATCTAATGAGAGATTATCCATCATAGAAGAAATATCAACTATCCTGAAAATCCATGTCATCTCTCAATTCATATATCAATCATCAATGATAAGATAACATTATTCTACTTAATTCAAATGCACTCTTATGCTAACTTAAGAAAATTCACACAATTAGAAACTCATAACTAAAAGATTAACTCAAACTCAAACTTCTAATTAAAATTGCAATTTAAATCTATCATGGAAATTTCATAAATTAAACTAAGCTAATCCTATTATTAAAAACTCAGATTGCAAGTTAAAATGATTATAAAAACATAATTAAAATTCTACTTCTACCTTAACATACTACAACAAAATTGATAAGAAAAATAGGTCGAGGAAAGCATGACTAAAACTGAGAATTAAATTAACAAAACTCACAACTATTAATCCATTGAAACTTTGTCAAAGAAACTCTGTACTCTGTGTTAAATTAATACTCTGTTCTAGCTACTATGTTTTAGCCTACAAAAATTGACTTAAACATTTAACAAAAAACAAGGCTATAATCTTGCAATCCATTCACTAATGATTAAAAGACACAACATATTAACAACCATCTCCTACAAGCAACATACAAAAAGGAAATTTAAACAATTAAATGATGAACAACAAACACAAGATTTAAAATGATAGAAACACATATAACAAGAAATGAAGTAAATGGAAATTGCACAATTGAAATATGCAAGTTATATATCTAAGTATTTACCCAGACCACTGGTGTCCCCCCCAGTAGGTTGTGGCTACTCCTCAACAAAAAATCATGAGCTAAATCAACACAGTTCTGGTATTAAATTAAAAAACGCAATCTAGCACAAGTTTGCGGAAATGTATGAGATACATAGAAAAATGATTCTAACAATTCTTAACACTTTGTTTGACCACTACTGTGGTATTTATAATGATTATCATTCGAGAGGTCGACCACTGGAAGGGTCAACCTCCTCTAAAAATGGTAAATTCCATTAAATATGCTATAACTGCCTTTGGCTTCTAGAAACTGAACGAGCCACTCAACGATAAACATAAATTCTTAATCCGAGATATCAAGAGAACAATAGCTGGAGGCCACGAGGGTGAAAAAAACCCATGTCACTGATTCTCCCAGCACATGCCGCCTGTATAACAATCGCCAACTCGCCCATGCTCCAAGTGTTGGATGTAGTGTCAGACACAATGCCAGATGAAGTACTGGATTGGGTGCTTGATGGAGTGTTGAATGAGCTACTGGATGGAAAAATGCATTGTGCATTTTCCCTGTGACACAAAGCTCATGCATTATCTTCTCATAATCATTAAATCAAACTGAATTAAACTCAAAATCATCGCAAAACATCAATTGCTCATACCTGGTATAAAGCTATGACGAATTGATATAAAATCCTTCAGAACTTATTCAAAATGGTTAAATACACATATAATACTGATACAAAAAGGATTCAATCATCATCATAAAACAACCAAATTACGAGCCCAACATTACACCCATGCCTAAGATTTTGCAAGTCCTGCTGCAAACAAAAATGAATTTCCCAATATGACTAGACTTGCTGAGTAGGGATGGATTAGCTTTAGAAGCTTCTTTCCTTGAAGACTTTGTATTGGCCCTCTTGTGGTGTTTCAATTGTGCATGGAGGCTACGATTGCCATTGGTCATTTGGTCAACCAATCTTTGGAGGGAATTAACCTTTCCTTATAGTATTGCATTTTCATGGTGGAGATGTCTATCCATGGTATTCCTCTCTTCCAATTGTTGCAGCAACTGAACATTTTCTTGTTGTAATTTTTCAATGGCTGGAGTATGATCAGATATCTCAGAGGAGGGCTCGGATCCCTTGAAGAATGTAGAGAGTCTATCAGTTTTGGGATCTAGTGTAGGCATCTGTGAGGTAGGAGTAACACATGGTTTATGAGGGGAAATGGGTTTAGATTTTGTTTCTCTATCAAGCTCCAATTCTTCTACAGACACTTCCCTAAGTCTTTTATGGGGGATTTTGAGATCGGAAGATACTTGGATAGGGTCCAAAGTTCTTGGGGGTTTTTCATAAGGCTTCCCTCTTGTATTTCATTCACTTTTTCAAAAATAACCTCTCTTGAATCGATTAAATCCTCTCCTATTTGTGGGGACTACAGGGAAATCTTGTTGAATTTCCTCTTGTAACTTTTTGGATGTAGGATCAATAGATGTTGAGGGAATTTGAGAGTTATAAATAGGCTTCTTAGTCTTCTTTCCCAATGAGGCTACAGGGGTATCAACAAGTTTCTTAGTCTTTTGTTTCGGTAAAGGGATAGCTTGAGTAGGAGGGTTTGGAGTCTTTGGAGAATGGGGTTTGGGTGGAGTAACAATCCCTAGATCAAGTTTTTTCTTGCTGGTCTTGATTGTAAGATGGGGGTTTGAAAATTGATAAATGAACTCATCAGATGTCTTCCCCTGTTTTTCCAACTCGGCTATAATAAGAAATTTGATGAGGCTATGGTGGAATAGGTTGTTATGAGGATTGGCCACATTCTTTCGTACTTGGGAAGACATCTTCTCAATACTTTCCAAGAAGTAAAAAGAGAAATTCAATGGCTTATTGAATTGGAAATGAGCTAATAATAGGAAATGGAAGGATTTAAAAACATAATATCTACCTTTGCAAGTGATCATTCTGGTGATGACTATCGGAGGGTTAATTTTCTTATCCTTAATCCACTCCTTGGCGTATCCCTTAGCTCCAGAGACATTGTGAAACTCAGGTTTAAAGAAACTATTGTAGCTCTCCCGTGGTAACTGGTGGTGCTTGAACCAATAGTCTCCAATCCTTGGAAGCTTCATGGTTGAGGAAATCAATTCATTAAGGACCAGTAAGTTCAGAGATCCCACACGTGCCATCCTTCCATCAAATCTAAGGGTGAATTGCAGAGAAACACCGTCATCGTGGCCCTGCAGATGGGCCAAGAACAGTCCACACCTTGCGCAAAGGAAGACCTACCTACACTGTGCCAACTTAGGGATAGGAAAGAGGTCAGCATAGGAGGATTTCTCATATCATTTGGGCATGGTGACAGTGTGGAGAATGAAAAGAGAGAGAAATTGGATAGAGGATGAGCGCAATTAGGCAAAGGGAGAGAACAATTTAGCAGAGGATGAGCGCAGTTAGGCAGAGGATGAGCGCAATCAGGAAAATCAAGAGCACAATTTAGAAGAGGATGGGCACAATTAGGTAGAGGATGAGCACAATGCATGAATGAGATTGAAATTAAAGATATCCCTCTGATTTGGAATGTGCCCAAGGTGGAAATGGTTGAATTCATTGATGAATTCATCACACACGATTTTCCATGTGTGCATGTGAGTGCGCCGATTTCAAATTCGAAGAGTATCTTTTGGAGGAAATCATAATGATGAAGGATTTAGATCAATGTCCAAGTCTTCAACTTGGAAATTTGATCATAAAAATGTTTATAAATTCTATCATTTAATTCTCAATTTCCATTTAACTAACTCATCATACAGTTGAACAACCAAATAAATTCAAACAATTACTGGTTACCTGAAATCATGGCCATTTATTGTGTGTATGCACCTCGTCCAATCCTTCATATGGTGCGTCATCCAATTGTCCATATGGAACCCCATATGGTCTTTCAAATGGTACTCCATACGACACTCCATATGGTACTCCTGTGCGAAATGAAATTTGTTCATCCTATAATGGATGTTTTATCCATAATAATCAATATTAAAAGACTTTTGACAATCATAATGAACATGAGGAGAGACAGGATAAGAATGTTCCATTAATTCTTGTATTGTCATCATGCTCACACATCGTAACAATCTGTTCCTCTATCTCGCATATTATAAGGCAAGTAATCACAAATCTGTAATGAACAGTCTGTAAAAAAACTAGTTAAGTGGTGTGTCAAAGAAATCTACAACAATTTATAACATAGAGGGAGTATTTAGCATTTGAAAATAAAACAACTACTCATATAATAACATGTATCCTGAAAACAATATACATAAATTTTTACAAAGATTCCACTTCTTCTTTTCATGGATTATAGATAGGCAGTGTTGCTTTTTCCAACTCATGAAATGCATCCCCCACTCCTAAGTATTGTGACAACTCACAATAAAAAATATAGGAAACCATTCAATTCTCCCAATAGCTAAAGATTTACAGCTTGTTAAGTGTAGAGATAAATTTCACATATCTATTTGATGAGATGGTTAGAATATGGCCCCACCTATAGGATAGAATATCCTACATATAGATAAGAAGAGGTAGGTGAGAGAGTTTCAAGATAGTCTCAAAGTTAGTTCCCAATGGAAGATTTATGGAGTTCGTTAACCTTAGCTTAACCATACATACTTTGTGTCATATTTGTCTACAAGTAATGTCGTACATCAGGACAAGTTTAAGATTTAGGAATTTCTTAATTTTTTGTTAGATTATCATCCTCACTAGGTAGAATGCCCCGCTGCTAGCAAGCCTATTCAGTACTCCAATGAGTTTACCTAGTCATACCACAGGTCGATACCCGCTTCTAGCATACCTGTTCAGTATCTCAATGGGATAGCCTCTTGTACCCTCCATCATTTAAGATTTTAATATAAGATTTCTTTGTCCAAGAAGATGGGGGGACGACTTTGAAAAACAATTCTTCTCTTTTCTTTTTCGATTGGGATGGTATTTATGATAGAGGATGACTTTTCTTTATATATTCCTTATAGATTGTCTTGGTGTAAGGGGTACTTAAGTGGATGTGGACTATCTAAATATATGATATAATCAAGAATTTTTAGTGTGTAGTGGATGGTACCATTGAGAAAGAACAGAAAGGTATCTTTAGTCTCAACTCACTTTCTTCCTTTTTTAACTTATTGTGACATTTCCATGGATAACTGCTAATCATACCTCCTTGTTACTCTTTAATAAATATGCTTTACTCACTTACTCAAGGTTCTTAGGAAAACTGTATGAGTAACCTCTAAGTTTGATGGTTATGGTATCACTTCTTTATATCTAGTGGTGAAGGTTTAAGAGCAGTTTCTATTAAATATGCCCTGAGAAAGAAAAGGATGGAAATATTTGCAAAAATGTGGCTAATTACAACAAATCATTATTCAATGGATTCTTAGTAGACAACAAGGTTCAAATATAGCAATATTTTGAAGAAAAATCCTTCCTTTATATCTCCTTGAAACTGTCTACTCCTAGTGAAATAAATACCTATAGAAATCTCTAGAATTGTCTATCAACAAAATTCAAAATTATTTACATATGTACAGTCGAAAACTTGGAAAAACATTCAAGAACAAGGGATAACTTCCCCATATACTAAGGCCAATTTCTTGTCAGTTGACATGACCTATAGAAAATCTTTTTTGAAAATGGGTCTGTGATAAAGTTTGAGTTGGTGTCCATTTACTACAAAGGAGACTTGTCCATCGTCAATTGTTTTGATTTTCGCAACCCCATTTTCATACACGGTGACTACCTTGTAAGGACCCAACCACTGAGTGGTGAGTTTTCCTTTGAAGGTTTTAAATTGGGAGTCTAACAACAAAGCCCAATCACCAGGTTAGAATTGTTTCTTCTTAATAAACTTATCATTCCACTTATTCCTTTGGTTTTGGACTAATATTGTTCATTGGATAGCATATTTCTTGATCTCATACAACTCGTTTAATTGCAGGGCTCATTTTTTCTGAGCCTCTTCTATGTTTAATCCCAATTCTGTGGAAATACGAAAGGTCCTTACTTGAAATTCTATTGGTAGAAGTACTTGTTTCCCATACACTAGCTCATAAGGGGTATGCTCAGTGGTGTTTCTCCAGGTGGTACGATATGCCCACAAAGCCTGTGGAAGCCTATCATCCCAATCCCGATGATGCAATTGAACAGTCTTGGTTAATATAGATTTCAGAACTTTGTTTTTGGACTCTACTTGACCATTATATTGGGGATGGTATGGAGAAGACTTGCAGTGCTTGACCCCATATGTCTCTGTTAGTTCTCTCATCAACTTGGAAGTGAATTAAGTGATTTGGTCTATAAAAATTACAAGAGGAACACCAAAGCAGGTGAATATGTCTTCATAAATGAATTCAACGACATATTTTTCTTCTACCCACTTGGTGACATAATCTATACAAACCAAAATATAATTTTTCTTATGATACATGGGTGAAATTGGTCCTACAAAGGCAAGGGTCCATTTGTTGAAAGGTTCTATCATAACTTGGGCACACAAGGGAATTTAGTCAGCTGACATGGGTCATCCTATCCTTTGACAACTATCACAACTCCTCACATACTTGGCAACATACTTGAAAATGAAAGGCCAATAGTATCCTGAATGTAAAACCTTATATGTTGTACGTTTGTCAGAAAAATGGCCACCACATGGCCCATCATGACAACTTCGTAGGATTTTTGGTATCTCATCTTCTCGGACACATCTACGAATAATCAATTCTGGACCAGTAAGAAAAAGGTCATGAACAACCCAAGAGTAATTGACACTTTGCGTAATAATTCTACACTTTTCATGAGCCGACAAATGAGATGGAAACTTTGTAGTAGCCAAATAGTTTTCCACATCTGCAAACTATGGGGTATTTACAGAGAGAGAAAAAAGGTTCTCATATGGGAAACTATAATCAATGGGAATATCATCATCCTCATTTTTTATGCGTGAAATAAAATTAGCTACCAAATTCTCCTTTCGAGGTTTGTCAAGAATGGTGATATTAAACTCTTGCTATAGAAGGAGCCACCTAGTCACTTGACCATTAGTAAAGGGTTTATTCATGAGAAATATAATGGAAGGCTGATCTGTATGTACAAATAATTTGTATCTTGTGATGTAGTGGAAAAACATATTGATAACATGAACTACTGCCAAGAATTCCTTTTCGGTAACTATATAATTTAACTTGGCATATAACAAGTTTTTTCTCACAAAATAAATGGCATAGGACTGTTGGTATTATTTATTCCCTAACACTCCTCCTATTGCAGTGTTAGATGCATCAGTGGATATATGAAATGGGAGAGCCTGGTGCCACAGAAAAATAATCTTTCAGATTTTCGAAGGAGGTTTGACACTGCTTAGTCCAAAAAAAATAAACATCCTTTATTAACAATCCAAACATGGGTGTGACAATATTTGTGAAATTTTCAATAAACCGTCGATAGTATCTGACATGTCCAAGAAAGATTCTCACCTCTTTCTGAGTCTTAGGGGGTGGAAGTCTGAAAATTAACTCAATCTTAGAAGAATCGACTTTAATCCCTTCAGATGAAGTGTGATGTCCTAGAACCACTCGTTCAATCAACAACATTTTACATTTTTCATGACTTAAAGACATGTTCATTTCTTGGCATCTGATAAGGATTTTTTATAAATTATATAAGGCTTCCTGATAAGTATTGCCATATACTATAAAGTCATCCATGTATACCTCCACACAATCATGAATAAGATCAACAAATATCCCTAGTACTACTCGTTGAAATGTGGCAAGAGCATTACAAAATCCAATTGATAAGACCCTATAGGCATAGGTGCCCCAAGGAAAAGTAAAGGTAGTCTTGTCCTGATCCTCGGGAGCTATGATAATTTGATTGTACCCGCTATGTCCATCTAAAAAGGATAAATATTTCTTTCTGGACAAGGTATCCAAGACTTGATCAATGAAAGGAAGAGGAAAATAATCCTTCAAAGTGGCCTTGTTAAGCTCCCAGAAATCAACAAAAATTCTCCATTTTCTGGTCACTTTCTTTGGAACCACTACAAGCGTGGATACCCATTTATTGTTGGAGATGGGATAAATAAATCTAACATTTAATAACTTTTGGATCTCCTCTTTTACTATATCCTTTAGTGTTGGGTTCATTATTCTCTGGGGTTGCCTAATAGGTGTTACTTCCCCCTGGGTATATATGTGATGAATACATGTGTCAGGGTGTATACCCTTCATGTCAACGTAATCCCAGGTGAATTCCCTTGATTGTTCTTTAAGGATACTTACTAACTTCTTTTGTTGGTTTGCATCTGGTTTGGAGTTTATATGTAGAAATTTCCCTGAACTAATCTCGTAGGGCATGGTATAATATGTGGAAGACTCGTCTATCTCAAAGATGAAATATGTCAAAGAAAAAATCAATGGGTCCAATCATTCCTGAAATTCTTCCACAAACATGTACTCAAATTGGGGAAAATATTGTGGAAAATAAACACACGTGATAGCATAAATAAACTGGTTTAGCACATTTTTCATTCCGTGCTCTTGAAGTGCCCAGGAATGATCACTTGGGAACACAGGTTCTTCCCAGTACTCATTCTCGTATGAACATTCAATCCACCATATATTCTCTATGATAGGTTGAATTGGTGGATATATTGTGAGATTTTGGATAGAGTCCATTTGAGATGGTCATTTATCCCTCTGTACAACCAATAAATGCATTGCATGTGGCTAACCAAGGTCTTCCTAAAATAATGGGATGGCCTTTTGTAGGGTACTTTGATTGGATGCAAATAAAGTATGTTGGGTACTCCCATGAGGCTAAAGTAACTATGATATCATCCAAAATTCTGTTAGGTATAACCCTAGTCTTATCTGTTAATTACAAAATGGTTAGGGTAGGTATAAAAATAGGTTTTAACTGTAATTCCTCCAAGGTAGTAATAGTCATAACATTGATGGTTGCCCCTAGGTCTGTGAGAGTGTTCCCAATGGAAACCTCATTAATGTTTTTGGTTACTACGGGGTTTCCTGGGTTCCCATATTTTTCTACCTTAGACTGCTTTAATATGTACTCATAAAGTTCTCCTATCAAATGTATTGTTGGAGGATCCTTCTGCTTCCTTCATGGCTTATTAATATGCAATTCTTTGACCACCTTACTGTAGATTGGAATATTCTTAATGGCTTGCAACAAGGGAATATTGACACAAATATTCTTCAATTCATTCAAGATGTCAAATTTTGATCGAGTGGTAGGTTTCTTGATTACTAATATTTCTGGATAAGGAGGGGCCTTCGTAATTTGTGAAGGTTCGTAATTTGTGGTAGGTTTCTTGATTACTAATATTTCTGGATAAGGAGGGGCCTTCGTAATTTTTGGGTAGCTTGGGTTATTGGTCCTTAGGAATAATAACCTCTTCCCACCTAGTGTCATACGTGGGTTGTTTGGAGGTTTCCTCTTTTTCTTCTTCCTGGATGACTACCAAATGTAACAACCCTAGTTGAATATATGCTTAGGGATTATTAAGTAAAAATTAATTAGGTAATTAATTGTCCTAACATGGTTTTAACTAAACAAAGATTGGCATTATAATGTTAATTAAATATTTATTAATTAATTAATTGTTATAATTTTGATTAATTAATTAGTTAATTAGTTACCTATTACATTCAATGACATGGGTAATAAAATTTAAGAGGGTTAATAAATTTAATTGTTTAATTAAAATATTTACGTATACGGAGGGGATAAGAAACATTAAATATAAGGATAAGAAACATTAAATAATAGGATAAGACATTAACTAAGAGGATAAGATAATGAATGTATGGATAAGGAAATTAATGAGGAGGAAAGGGTTGGTGAAGGAGGGATATGACGGGAGGAGTCTTATGGGAAGAGGGGGGATTTTAGGAGGAGGAAGAATTATTGGAAAGGGGGGGGACTGTATGTTGCAGGTGATTATTTTTCTAGTGTGGGGAGTTTGTTTTATGGGTTTTTGGTCAACCAGAAGTAGGGGGCACCGGTTTGTTGGGGGTTTTGGGCATGGGGGCCAAGATATCCTTACGGTATCCTGGAGCTAGGAAGCTGGACAGACTACTCCTAGCTGGAAGGGAGGAAACACAGTTTGGGTAGAGTTGGTCAGTGCATCAAGCAGTAGCAAAGCAACATGCTAGACAACTAGGTCAATGGAGAATTTAGCATCAGGAAGAGGTAAATTAATTTTATTATGTTAAGTTATTTTCATGCTATAGATAGACTTTGAAAATTTGCTGAATATTTTACTTATATTCTAGTGAAATAATTATTTATGCAAATTGAAAGAAATTATATTCTTAATTCTAATATAATTTTGGAATTAAGTGATTTAGGTCTCTACACATGGTATCAGAACCTCGTTCACAGTCTGGAGCCTTAAGGGCCAAGCCACGAGCTCCAACTCCACCTAACCTACAAGAAAAGCCTACAATCACAGATATAAATCTAAATAATAATATACATACTGAAAAAAAATTATGTATATATATATATATATATATATATAATTAGTTTAACACAGTTCTAAATATAAATAATGCACATATTGAAATTGTGAAGGAATAACGTTAATGTAAAAGAATCATTGCACTAATCTAAGCAAGTCTGACCAATTCGAAGTTCACAATAATCTAAACCTTCTGCAAGTAATTATTTCAACCCTATAAGAAGATAATCGAGGTATTCTTTCAATTCTTTGTGGCTTAAAATGAAGTAGGTGAAATGACTATAATGAACCAGCTCTTACGATATAAAAAGGGAAACACAATATGCCTATGACCCCTATTGAAGATGAAATGACTCATTTTAATCTGATCAAGATCTACAAATGTCTCATAGTACAAATAAACCTTGAAGGATGTGAATATGTGCACCACTCCAAACTCCTACTCATTCTCTCAAACAATAGGGCCTAGTGTAATAGTCTACTCTTTGGGCTCTTGAACCTTCTTCCTCCCAGACTAATAAAAAACGCTAAAAGAGCTTAGAGCTTACTTAAAAAAAAATGATAATAATAAAATAAAAGATACTTTCAAAAAAGATAATAATAAAATAAAAGATAAACCCTCCATAGCTAATCAGTTCATGCAAATAAAATGTCCAAGAATACCATTCGAGTCTGTAACTTAAGGAAGAACAAGTAATGAACATTACCATGGCTACAATTCTTCTGTGAGAACTGCAAGTTGCTTGGTTGAAGACAACTGCTTGTCTTCTCTCTTTCTACGATTCTGCAAAGCCTCCGAAAGGATGTGCCATCAGTTATTCCATGTTATCCTCAATGGTTTCTTCTCCTCCTTCATTGTACCTTTCCTTCCTCTTTCCATGGTCCCATCAAGTGAAAATTATGGTTTACAGTGGTTCCGAGCTTTCAGCTCTGGTTTATAGTTTGATGGTGGAGGAAGCTACAACTCTTCCTTGTAGAGGTTAGAATCAGCCCCTCATTCCCACCTCTGCTCTCCTCTTATACTCATCCACCCTAGTGTTCCCGCTACCGCTTGCATCCATGCCACTCTTGAGTTAGCTTTAATATAAAAAAAAAAAACTATCTATTTATGCTCTACTGAGCTTGAGTTACCATTATAGTGGGGAGGTAGCAATATTTCTTTAGAGTGGATGAATATCCCCAAAATGAGAGGATTTATCAGGACTGGGTTTACCAGTACCTTATCGCCAGCCTTTCAGAATACAAAAAAAAAAAAAAAAGTAATTAATCTTGATCGTCTAATAATGTGATCCGACATCAATACAATGACCCTGCATTGTTATATAATGCCTTGTATCACTACTTAGAACTGCGATCACCCTAGTACTCTTAAATGAACCCATTTATTTATTTTTTAAGTGCGTTGGCAGCGACCGAACTCAAACCCACACTTGTCGGGTTCTGGAGCTTCAAGAAACTAAAACTACAGTGAATACAGTCGCGAGAGCCAGGCGCGCAGCCACAACATTTCCTGCTTTTTCCAAACCCCGTTTCACGTACATAGTGTTGGTCTCCTTCTTGTGTTGTCCTGAAACTGCTCTGCTAAGCGAATTGTTAGGTAAAACCGCTTACATTAAGATAATCCTGGTTTCTTCTGCAAGTACGATTAAATCTTTGTTGAATCAGAGAAGATCACACACAGTATGTCGGAGTATTTTCCTTTCAATAGAACTTCATTATCAATTGGATCTATGGGCCTAGTTTCACTATAAAACACCGCAATACATGTGGAATGGAATCTAGTTCGGCGCTTGCGCTAGACTTGTGTTGGTGTATGTGTCGACTTACGAATTAAGAATTTGTGCAGGTCTGGACTTTAGCATATGGATTGTGATTTAGTCGATAAGCTACACTTTGGATTAGAACACTCTAGCAGAATAGTTTGCTCGTGAATATGTGCCAACAATCCTCGATCGAATTTGAGCCGAAACGACAACAGAAAAGTGAATCTCGACTACAGGCTTGGAAAATAAGCACCCAGACATAACGCAGAGCGTCGAAACATTAAATGAGGGAGGATCCCATATGGGGAAACCACTATGCACTACGTGTGGAATTTTTTTTTTGTGAAAAATCTACACATAAACCATACAACCCTAATGCCCAAGTGAAAAGTTAGCCAGAAGGCTTAGCTCCCGCTCC
The DNA here is from genome assembly GCA_000966675.3 of Picea glauca. Classification (NCBI taxonomy): domain Eukaryota; kingdom Viridiplantae; phylum Streptophyta; class Pinopsida; order Pinales; family Pinaceae; genus Picea; species Picea glauca. The sequence continues at coordinate 202,734 of JZKD02S2255705.1, read as the reverse complement.
AACTATATGCATCCACAATACATGTTAAGAAACAATATACAAGCCAACACCAAACACAAATAGGCAACCCGAGGCACACTTCATCTAAACAATAACATACAACCACACCATACGCAACACTATACAACCACGAGCTAAGGATGTGTCTCACTTCACCTCATCACCACCTGCTCACATAGCTGCATGCTACAGCCGAGTTAAAACAAAAACAAAAAAACCAAAAACAAAAAAAATAAAAAACACAAAAACAAAAGATGTAGAGTTAACCAAAGAGACACATAATACATACAAACAAACATGGTTTCACCCAGAATATGAAATCTCCAACACATAATACACACAAGCCATCGCCCAAGCACCAGTGCTCAAAGCTGGGCATTGAGCCTGCTGAGAGGGACAGAGCAGAGTAGAGAGGCGATAGAGGAAAGAGGTGGAAGTGAAGGAGCGTTAGGGTTAAGGAACAACTTAGGTTTTTTGTACTAAGAGTTGGAGGCCGGGTATGTGGGTCTCATGCCAGAAGCCCGACCTTAAAGGCTGCCAGCGAATGCCACATAGCACATTAAACTCTCACCAAACTGAAAGTAAGATTTTTTTTGAATAATTATATTATTATATTTTTTTAGTAATATTAATTTTTAGTTTTATTAATTTATTTAAAAGTATTAGTAGGCTTTTTGAATAATTATATTATCACTTTTTTAAATATTAATTTTTAGTTTTATTAGTTTATTTAAAAAGTATTAATACACTTGTGTAAATTTAAATTATTTAAAATATATATATATAATTATGAGTTTTAATTTAAATAATTTAATAATATATGGTTAAGTATAAATTTAAGAGGTCCATGGGTTTTGAACCCAAGACCCCCACCAAGCGAAGCACCTTAAGAAGAGCACTAACACCAACGCACCCTCATAAGTCTTTACAAATAAATTCTTATACTTAATAGATTAATGGAAACACTATATGATTAGAGTGGTATCATTATTAGGAAGATATAGTATGAAGATTAAGATTAACTGGCTCATTACCTGACCTATTGATCCAGAGCCATCTAACCAAGTTGAATCATAACTAGTGAATGCACCGGAAATCAAGGTAAAGGCTTATTTAGCGCTGCTGATATTTGTATCCCGAAGTATAATCTCCAATTATCCAAGCGCCAAGCTCACGAGACCGTACACACAACTCATTGAGCCAAGCGCCAAGTCCCTCCACTCCATTCCACCAGTCAAAGTCAACATTAAATCTCAATGCAACATTCAACAATGCCAACACTAGGCACCAAGGAAAAGCTCACGAGTCAAGCATAAGAGGATATTTAGTTGTAAGTGAAAAGTTAAATGGACTTAGACTAGGATAAGAGGGAAGGAGGCAACATACGCACTAGGAGAGTAGGCAAGAGGAATTGACAAGTATGGCGCAAGGCTAGTGTAGCTACAGGGAAAGGGAACCAATAGTTTTTTGGGGGGGAGAACAAATCAATCTTAGACACTTAATCCTAATCCTACCCCAACCAATTCCCTAAAGAGAGTAATGTTTGTTTACAGACAAGTAACGAAAACTTACGCCTAACCCTGTTTCTAGTTTGAGTAGCACCAATTTGAAACGTCCTTGAACTCACCTTGACAACTTTCGTTGATGTAGGTTAAAGCATACAGGATGGTCAGGAATTGAGGGAATCGAGGTAGGGGAGCATAATCGCAAGCACCGCCAACACCACCAGCGCCACCACCACCATCGCCCGAACTAACTCTCATACTGCGCTCATTGGAGGCCATTAATGAGACTTTAAAGGGGCAACAACCAGTAGGGACCGAAGTGGAACCCCCACTGTTTGGAATGGGTAATCTAGAAGCATCAAGGGATTCAAGGGGAGGACCTCCACTCGAAGACATCACGCGAGAATTGTAGAATATCAAACTTCTGTATTTTGTTGGGGGTCGTGCAAGTGAATGCGCGAAAGTATGGTTGGAAGGCATGAAAAGGTGTTTTTCCTTAAGGGACTATGTGTCCAACTCAAAGGAAAAGATCACAATTTTTCAGTTAAGAGACAATGCCTTGAACTGGTGGGGCAACCTGGAAAGACAACTGTAGCTTACCCCAGGCATAGTATCTTGGGAACTTTTTGAGGAGAGGTTTTGAAGGAAATATCTGCCAGCCTATTATGAGGAACAACAGGTAGGGGCATTTCATGCCTTAGTACATGAAAATAGAACTATAGAACAATATGAGATCAGATTTATGGAATTGGTCAAATATGTTTTGTATATGGATAATGACGAACAACAGGCAGAGCGCTTCATCTATGGATTGAACCCTAAGATAAGAGCTATGGTGCAGATGTGGAAACCGTTTTCTGTAGCGGAAGTAGTGGAAAATGCACATTATGCAGAGGAACACATGAACTTAACCGAGGGTACAAGACCGAAATTTTCGCATCATCCTGGATTCATAGGAAAGGCCCCGAGGACATTTCTCAGGGGAGGGGGCTCAAGGCCACTGCCATATGGTAATAGAGTCGCGCCAAGAACAATAGCCATAGGGATTTCAATGGCAGCGAGTGCAGCATCTCGTTCATCACCAACAACACAGACAGGTCCACGACCATCTCAGGGAACAACTAGTAGGGATAGGGGTTCTAGGGGAAGGAACTCATTTTAAAGATAGTCACATAACAGTGCACAGGTTCAATATCATGTTACTTGTTGGGGGTGTGGAGGGCCCCATTACCAGCATGACTGCCCAGAGTTACAATCAGGGTTCATGCATAGAGAAGGAAAGGCACCGATGGGGAGAGCAAGTAGCAGCCACCAGATTTATGCAGCGGTTAGTAATCGCCATGCCGAACATCAATCCGCAGTGGTGGAGTCAGTAGGTATGCTAAATCATATCAATGTTAAGATTTTATTTGATTCTGGTCCTACAGATAGTTTCATTTCACCATTTTCATTAGAAAAGAGTGGGTTGGAAGCCTACGAGCACGATGACTTTAAACAAGTCAAGATGGCTTCAGGAGAAAAACAGGCGGTAGGACCTAGTGTTGATAATTGTATAATAGACCTCAGAGTGTGTACTATTAGGTTGAAGGTATACGTCATTGCTCTCGGGGCGTATGACCTAATCATTGGAATGGATTGGTTAGCAGCTCACCGAGCCTTGGTAGATTGTTTCGCAAAGAGGGTGCTTTGTGTTGACGATGAAGGAAGACCAGTAGAGATCCAGGGTGTACGGAGAAAAGTGTCATTACGCTTTATATCAACTATGAAGGTTAAGTGATTCTTGAGACAAGGGTGTCAATTATATGTAGTGGAAGCAGTAAAAGAAAGGAAGGGACCCTCATCGGATCAGTACCCAGTATTGTCAGAATTTAAGGATGTTTTTCTAAACGAGTTACCAGGGTTACCTCTCGAGAGGGAGATTGCTTTTACTATTGAGCTAAAACCTGGTGCCGAACCAATTTCCAAGACTTTGTATCGGACAACAGCGCCAGAAATTTGTGAATTGCAAATGCAGTTGAAAGAGTTACTGGACTTAGGGCTAATAAGGTCCAGTGTTTCACCTTGGGGTGCACTAGTAATTTTTGTAAAGAAGAAGGATGGATCCTTACGACTGTGTATAGACTACAGGGACTTGAACCGTGCTATAGTGAAAAATAGGTACCTGATGCCATGAATAGATGACCTCTTTGATTAGATGAAAGGAGCAGCGGTATTCTCAAATATCGATTTGCGATCAGGGTATCATCGGTTAAGGATTAAGGAACGCGATATCCAAAAAATTGCCTTTCGAACTCGGTTTGGACATTACGAGTTCGTCATAGTACCTTTCAGATTGACCAATGCGCCAGCAGTATTCATGAGCCTCATGAATGACGTATTCTGAAAGTACTTACATCAATTTGTACAAGTATTTCTAGATGACATCCTCATATATTCCAAGAACGAAAGAGAACATGAGGAACACTTACGAGTAGTGATGTCCTACCTTAGAGAGAACAAGTTGTATGAGAAGTTGTTGAAGTGTTCCTTCTTCCAGAAAGAGATTCACTATTTAGGTCATATCATTTCCGGTGAAGGAATCTCTGTGGACCCAGAAAATGTAAAGGCCATTATGGAGTGGCCAGTGCTAAAAAATGCCCATGAGGTGAGAAGCTTCATGGGGCTAGCAGGTTATTATCAGAGATTTGTAGAGGGATTCTCCAAAATAGTGTTGATGGACGAAATTGACCATCTGTCAACTGGAAGAGTGAGTTTGGTCCAGGGTTGTCTAAATAACCCAAGTCATTTGGTGTAACTCGTTTTGACGGGTTTAATGGCTCCGTTAGCCAATCTAAGAATCCTAAAAGAAACGAATAAAAGAGAAAAATAACTAACTAATTACTAAACACACTATATATATGTACATATGCTCTAATGTAACTGTAGTAGTTTTACTTAAGAAAAAGATATACAAGTCTCATTTGTTTACATGATTTACAAGATGCAAGTTTTAATCGAAATTTATGAAAATCAATGGAAAAATGATTGCTTCTAGGAAGCAGATAAAGAAAGCACATAAAAATATTTATTGTTTTTCTTTTATAAATTTAAAGAATCTTGCAAAAAAAGTTAATGAAACATGAACATGTGGATAGTCAAATCTGAACCATACATTCATTGTTTCATTCATAAACAACTTAACTAAATAACACACATAATAATCTGTCACCAATCAGTGAAACTGGTATTTATCTTTCTATGTTGTATGAGCTTCAGCCTGTACTGTTGTTAAGGAAAACCTATAACAGAACAATACTAGCACTTCCAGAATACATTCAAAGAAGTATTTGATATTGGAGTAAATTAATAACAACAGGAAGACAACTAATAAAAAATCATGTGATCTTCAGATAATCAATATTTAAGAACAAAAGAAAACTCAATTCTGAGTATTGATATTATCCATCATTTAACATTAGAAATAAATTCCATAATAATCAAATGATTGATTGATCACACAATAAAAATGGAATAAGAAATTATGGGCAACATATAACATTTAACAATATTAAAACACCATATGATTGACAAGCTAAAGCTAAAATCAACCGTTATAACATTTTCATAATATACTAATAATGAAATAATGAAATGGAATAAGTATCACACAGGTCTAAATCCAAAGCTGAATTACTTTCCCATATTCTTTCTCAAAATCACATGCCCATATTGTAGTCCTAGAAGAATTGTTTTGGATAATAAACTCTTGAAGATTGGAAAAATTAATATATAAATAATAATAATTAACCATGTATTGATAAAAAAGACTAAAGCTATTTAAATCAATGCATAATCAATTATTGAAATAATATGAAGATATTATATGAAAATAAAACCATTTTACTTACAAGACAAAAGCCATTAAGCAACTTGCAATTCCATATTCTTCTTTAAAAATACTCGTCTATCCTCCCAAAGCTTCTAGCCATCCATTACTCCATTTGAAAAGAAATAAAAAGTTCACAAAAACAATAATATACAAAAGATAAAGGATTAAAATTCTCCTCTCCAATTCTTGGATCCCCTTGGCTCTGATCTTTCTCATATATTTATAAAATGAATGAATAGTCTGGGCGTCACTTTTAATTTCCGCCACCTGAAATTTGCCTCTAAAAGAGACCCAAATATCTCTCAAATTGTGCATTGGTTTGGGAAAATCTCTATGTGGAAGGTAAATGGGTCCATTTGGGTTTTGGGTTTTCAACCGTTTCTTCTAATTCCTCACGGTTTGGCTGCAATCAGTTCTGCAAAATCGTCTGTCTGATCTTGACGCCTTTCCAAATTTTATTTGTTGTTGCTCATAAAATCATTAGTAGCAATCCAAAATTATTTTTGGATCAATCATATTGAACGTATTTGGATAATAAAATCAATCCATGGTCAGATCTGTATCAAATATTTGATAATAGAAACCTGTGAAACAAAAAAGAAACCTAAATTAATAACCTAAAATTGTGAATAAAACAAAATCTAGAAAAATAAAAAATGAATTTAAACTAACTATAATTTATAAACAAACATTATTTATAATTTGTTTTCAAATATAATCTAGAAGCTTCAAGTTAATGAAGAACAAATTTTAATTTTATTTTTTTACAAAATCAAACAAATGATAAATAATTCTTTGATTATTATTATTTTGAAATGAGATGCAAAATGAAAAAATAATTTAATTAATTAATATCACCAAATGATTTTATGAAAATGAGAAACCAACCAAGATATTATTTGATGAAGTATTG
>JZKD02S2255705.1:175302-191103 GCA_000966675.3 Picea glauca | reverse complement strand
TATTCAAAGATTAATCAACAACTATTCTTAATCTACAACAACAAGAAACTTCAAATATGATGATTATGTCTTTGGTGCCTTATGAAATCACGATGACATCTAACGATTAGTGATAGCTCAATAGGAATAAATTTAATATTAAATTCTATGGAGAAATCAAAAGTATGAATCAAGCAATCTAACGAGAGCTTAGCCATCATAGAAAAAATATCAACTATCTTGAAAATCCATGTGATCTCTCAATTCATATATCAATCATCAATGATAAGAAAACATTATTATACTTAATTTAAATGCACTCTTATGCTAACTTAAGAAAATCCACACGATTAGAAACTCGTAACTAAAATATTAACTCAAACTCAAACTTCTAATGAAAATTGCAATTTAAATCTAGAATGGAAATTTCATAAATTAATCTAAGCTAATCCTATTATTAAAAACTCATATTGCAAGTTAAAATGCTTATAAAAACATAATTCAAATTCTACTTATACCTTAACATACTACAAAAAAATTGATAACCAAACTAGATCAAGGAAAGCATGACTAAAACTGAGAATTAAATGAAAAAAACTTGCAACTATTAATCCATTGAAGCTTTGTCAAAGAAACTTTGTACTCTATGTTAAATTAATACTCTGTTCTAGCTACTTTCTTTTAGCCTACATAAATTCACTTAATCATTTAACACACAACAAGGTTAAAATCTTGCAAGCCATTCACTAATGATTAAAATACACAACATATTAACAACTATCTCCTACAAGCAACCTGCAAAAAGGAAATTTAAACAATTAAATGATGAACAAAAAACACATAGGATTTAAAATGATAAAAACACATATAACAGGAAATGAAGTAATGACAATTGCACAACTGAAATATGAAAGATATCTATCTAAGTATTCACCTAGACCACTAGTGGGCCCTCCAACAGTTCATGGCTACTCCTCAACAACAAATCGTGAGCTAAATCAACACGATTCTGGTATTAAATTAAAAAACTCAATCTAGCACAAGTTTGTGGAAATGTCTGAGTTACAGAGAAAAATGATTCTAACAATTATCATCACTTTGTCTTACCACTACTGTGGTATTTATAATCATTACAATTCGAGAGGTTGACCACTAGAAGGGTCAAACTCCTCTAAAAATGATAAATTCCATTAAATACGCTATAACTGCCTTTGGATTCTAGAAACTGAACGATCCACTCAATGATCATCATAACTTATTAATATGATATGTCAAGATATCAATAGTTGGAGGCCACGAGGGTGAAAAAAACCCATGTCATCGATTCTCCTAGCACAGGCTGCCAGTATAAAAATTGCAAACTCGCCCATGCTCCAAGTGCTAGATGCAGTGTTAGATGAAGTGCCAGATCAGGTGTTTGATGGAGTGACAAACGAGCTACTCGATGGAAAAACACATTGCGAATTTTCCCTGTGACACACAGATCATGCATTAGCTTCTCATAATCATTAAATCGAACTGAATTAAACTCAAAATCATCGCAAAACATCAATTTCACATACCTGGTATAAAGTTATGACAAATCGATATAAAATCCTTCAAAACTTCTTCAAAATGGTTAAATACACATATAATACTAGTACAAAAAGGATTCAATCATCATCATAAAATAAACCAAATTACGAGCCTAATAGTGATGTTACCTATTGGCATGGGAAAATTGTTGACGCATATCATGTGCCATGTGGGAATATTTATATTTATAAATTCCAAACGTTAAATAATCAACCTGGGGGATCATAATCTTTGAGATGAAAGCATGGGAAATGCAGGATCATATCCTATATTGACCTATCAAATAAATTACGGCAAGTAAAACTACACCACAAATTTGTTCTGGCACAAACCACATTCTTTCCCAAGGTTTCATGTGATCACTTATAAAGTAGATCAAATCAGTCCTTCAATCTTCAGTAGATAAAGTCCAACCATTCTTGTACTTCCAAATGTTTGTAATTACAAAAATGATCTTCAGTTCTAAGAAATTGCATCTATATCTTTAGCTAAATCAAAATATAGCTAAACAAAAATCACTTAATAAATCTAGAGATGGAAATCATATCTACTAGCTAACTGAGAATAAATCAACACAATGCATGCTAGGGAAAGGGGATCCTACGAAACCTAGGTCACTCCATGGGAAAATTACAAACTAAGTGAGTACTTCAAACACAGGAACAAAATATCAGCAATTGATTATTATGGAACAAATCTAGAGATTGCAAATATTCAATCATGGATTCCACTCTCTCTTACACTAATCATCTTCAATCATTTTCCTCCTCTATTCTATGGTTGTATATATACATAGAAGAGAAATGGAATGGAGTTGAACTAATTCCCTCAAATTATAACTTACAATATATTGTTGTTTCATTTTGTTGGATCTTGTTTGCAACGATAACTCAAGATTTGAGTACAGATCATTTTACATAACATGAAAGAGCTAGAAATGGCTTGATTCAACCTTCTTACTGGTTGGGTGCATCCATTTGTATAGAACATTGGAGAAGATGGTTGTAACAAAAAATTTGGCCAAACCTAGTTTAGATATTCACCCATATTCATAGATCCTTCACTATTTTAGAAAATCACTTGTATTCTAGTTGAATGGGCACGTTCTACACAAAAACCATGTTCTATATTTTCCAAATTAATCTCCATCAACTCGAAAATTGTGTTTAAATATTGTTGTTTGAAAACTTATACAAGAAGATTGACCTTGAGATGGAGGCTTCCATATGTGACCTGGGAGTGAACCAAGGCACACAGACCATGATTAATTTTAGATATTCAAAACCCTTGTATAGGAACTAAACACTAGGCACAGGAAATGAACTGTCAAAAACCTTCATCAACAAGATTAATCCAAATCCTTTCTAAATCATTAAAAACAAAGGAAATTATAAAGATTAAAAACATTAATCTTGTTAAGAAAATCAACTTCATAAGTATGGGTAAATGTGGTCATAAGCATAATAAATGGTTGTAGGGATATGATAGAATGAAAAAAGGAACACTAACTAATGATGTGAAAGGTGTCAAATTAACATCCCAATGTCTCCCCCATGCCTGAGGATTGGCATGTCCTCATTTCGAATGAGTAGGAACATTAACGGTAAAATTCAAGAATGATAAATCTCTATACTTAAGTTGGTGTTACACTGGAATATTTTGCCAATTCTTGAAATATGATATCCCATTTCTACTCAAATAACACCCCATAGTATTCAAATTCGAGATTGACATTATCAACTTGGGTTGTAGAAAACCATCAGTAGGGAGTAACTCAAGGCAATTTTAAATTATCCAATCCAACACTTTGTAGGGACTTATGGTCTTCTTGAATAATGTACAAAAAGTTTCCATATCTGATGTAGTGTCACCAGTCCCTCCAATTACTTCCATAAATATTTCTTTAAGGAACAAGTTTCATGGACATATTGAAGCTTCTACTTGCAATCTACCCATGCCATTTATTCAGAGTCATGGTATAAGAATATATACTTGTGTGTCCAATCCAGATTTTGAGGTAAGTTGCAAAATAATTCGACCATAAGTTCCATAGCTATTATCAACCTTAGTAGAGCACTTGTGAAACTAGAAGAACCTATAGTCACACAATATCATATATAAATTTTTTAATGAAGGGTCCAATTTTGCATAAGATATTTAAATGTTTCCACTAATGTCAACAAAGTGTTCACCATTAAGAGAAGTTGAAAGATTATATTCAAGCAAATTCTATGGAAAAACATTAATACAACAAATAATCTTGAAATAACATAAAATTTACCCTTGTATGTATTGTTTATATTTTATAGGATTTTCCTCATTCACACACTTTGTTGTAGGTCTCACCATCACATAATGAGAAAGAATTAAAAAATTAAATAGATAATCTTTACTTCTTTTCATTCACCACCACCTTGTTCTCTATACTCTCATTTTTGTCATTGATCCAAACCTATATGAAATCCCCCATATTTATGACAAAAGAATTAGGAACAAACTTCAATTCAATCCATTCTCCATCCTTTCTCCTGACCTATAACCCTCCAATCTCATCCTGAACAAGAACGATGAGATCCCTCGAGTCCCTATGTCAATCAACTATAAGATCCATCTTGGGCATAGGGCATGGTGGATATTAATTTGACCTCATAAATGAAGCATGATCCCCAAACTTAGAGTTAAAATAATCAGATGGAAACCCTAAGCTTAGAGATATGAGTTCGATTTGTTATCACATAAAGCTATCAAAAGGTCGCAGGGCAACCAAGTCCTTTCCTTGCGCAAGTATCAACCTTGAATTCAAAGTGAAAATTTCATAGAAGTCCTTTTCAAGATTAAAATACAAGCAAGCAGACAATCTTATCTTCCAATGACGAAGATCCATCAGGCAAATCAGATCAACGGTTCACGGGTATTTAGGATGCGAAAGTTTCTCGAATTTTAGTGCTAGGGAAAAGGCCCGAGATCAAAGGTCGAGCAAAGATTTAATATAGGCCATAGATCTTAAGGAGATAGGTGGCAGTCGATCTAAGGTTTTGCAAAAATGACTATCAAGAGTTTTGAAATGAGGCAAGGGAAAAATCCCCAATGGATGAAACGAAAAATAGATCTGGACCGTTAAATTTAGAGGGATGCATGGCACCGGATCAATAGGTTCACGGTCTCGTGAATTAGAGTTTTGAGAATGGGGCGCAGTGCAAGTTCGCACATCACGAACTTGCGAAGTATTCGAGAGTGGGCCCAAGGTCACAACCTAAATTCATATGGAAGTAGGTCCATAAAGGAGACTAAGAACTCAGCACATGAAGTTGATAGTTTGGGTTTTTCAGCGAGAAGCCTTGGTCATTGGATGGAAAGCATATCCGACCATTGATTTGAGTTGGGCGTTTTCATCAAATGGGCAATCAGGGTGCTATGGTCAAGTCATATGAGGATCACCAAAAGACGAAGTCCTGAATTTCCTGTGGGGATATTCGCTAGGTCGTGGCCCGAGGTCACATGAAAGAATGTGCAGTGGAGAATAAGTCGGCACCTGAATGCTTGGAAGCACTAAGGAAGGTGCAATTTTCACGAGAGTTGTGCTAAGGCCGAAGAACCTCATGATAGTAGAAAATGAGATCATCATGGCCTCTAGATGTCATGATTGACCTGAAGAAAGTCGTTGTTGCCGCATGGAGTACTCATGGATGTTAGGCCCCATTCTGATCCCAATGATGGCAATTATTGAAACTGAGGGAGGTGACTGAAACCACGTCTCAAAACATAAATGGAAAGCCAAAAAGACTGGTAGATTTAGAGCTCGCGTCTGACAATAGAGGATTTTCTGCATATTCTAACAGAGCAGACGTCGAATGAAAACATTAAATGCAACAATATAATCACACTCTTGATGGTCGTAGTAGTTTTTCTTACATACATGCAGTTTTGATATTTTGTAAAGGTTGAGTGTTTGAGCTAGGCTCCCTGCTATTGTAATATTTTGATTGCAAACAACTGGTTCTCTGGTTATGTATTTGTTTTTGAGACATCTTGGTTAATCTAAGTCAACTTTCTTACTCCATCTTATTTTCCTCTAATACTGAGAGAGTTCATGATTGACTGATTCAAATGGATTGTTATGACTGTATTATGATGAATGTTGTCTTATAGTGTTGTTATAATTTCTTTCAGTTTCTTTGAGATTTGAATTCAAGAGGGTCTTGCGTTTAAGTTTTTCCTCCTTAGGCTGATGGAAGACCTAATGTCCACAACATACCTCTACACTCTCCTCACCAAAGTCTTCCCTATATTCACCCTTACTCCAACTTACTAACTGAAGTTGATTCCAGACCTCAATTGCTTGCACATATCAGTCCAAGTTTTTGAGTTAGAATGTTATTATCATTGAGTCTTCTCCATTTGACCACCTAAAACTCATTTAAATTTATTGTATAAACTGATGGGCACTAGGATTATCCTAATTACAGTCTGAGAGTGATTCCTAGTGCTAACATTAAATGGCGTCATTGTTGGGGAAGGATTTGAGTAGATTGAAGAGCTCCCTGGGAAGAATGACATAGATCTAGCTCTTGATGGTAGACAAGAGTGGGATACATAAATTGACCGTAATCATCTACCTGGCGACTCCACAATCAGAGACTCCACTGGTGAAAATCCTATTGACATAAAGATGAAGGGAATGAATAGGTATCAAATTATGAGCTTTCTGCATGAACTCTTGTTATTCTTTATCAACTCATTTTTGTTTTTCGCTTCACATATAAAAAGGATCATATTTTTCTTTGTTTATTAGGTTGATCACCATCCTTCCTTTATATATCCATCCTTGGAGGAAGAAGCCATACTTTCTTCTTGTGTTGTAGATGTTGATCCTATATCCTCAGCTCAACCTATTCATAAGGATAAAATTCATACTGAGATCCCTCATGGAGTCAATCACCCTTGCATCCCTGAGGAGATTGAAAATAATTTGCATCCTCCTCAAATCTCATCTCATCCTATTGTTACTATTGTGCCTTGCGATCAGTGTGATAAGCCTCATATTCAACCCACTAGTTTTCAAACTAGAATCAAAGATAGGATGTTTAAACCTTTAAATCTTCCATATCATCTTCATCCTTATCCTCCTAATTTCTTTAAATATCTTCCTCATTTTTCTCGGAAAGATCACGTTACAACTGAGACGCATGTGGAGGCCTTTGAGAACTTTGTTGGTCAATTTGATATTTCTCATGATGATGTTTCCATGATATTTTCTCAAATTCATTGTTTGGAGATGTTGCTATGTGGTTTAAATGTTTGGGAGATGACTCCATTGGTTCCTGGGTTGAATTCTGAAATGCATTTTTGAAGTGGTGGGGTGAGAACTAGTCCCTTGATCAATATTGGTATGATTTTAATGCCTTGAGGAGAGGGGAAGAGGAAGTCTTGGCTGTCTTCAACAAGAGGTTTTACTGTGTGTATCATAATATGCCTGTAGAGATCAGACCCATAGAGACTGCTTCCATGGTGTACTATGTCATGGCTCAACATTCATATCTTGTCCTTCACCTGAGAGAAAGGAAATCAAAATCTTTATCTCATTTATTCATGGATGTTGGGGAAGTGAAGGAGAACCTCTGAGCGTGTGGCAGGATTAAAAGTTAGTATCATCTCAACTCTAAGTGTAAGGCGATTTTTTCTTGTTGTCCATATGAAGGAAAATATGTGGATGATTTTGTCTTCAAAGCATGTATCAGTGAACAACCCTGTATTGATAGAAATCATTTGTATGAATAGTAAGGAGCATCAGTTACTATTGTTCCTAAAACAAATATTTTTAACAGTTATTTTCCTGATAAAATTATTGATTTAAAGGCTGATCATAGATATAAAAGACAACCCCTTTTTGATGAATATCCTAGTGATGATGAGTAGAAAGCTTATCTTGTATTTGATCACTATGCAGACAGTAAGGATGATGCAGAGGTTGGTCTTTTCAAAAAAAACATTAAATTTGACTAGGATCAACCCTTAATTGAGGCACATGAAGAGGTCATTTATACACAGCCTAAAGTAAATCCACAGTCATCAGTGGATCATCAACCACCTACATCCATCCTTCTTCTACTTGTACCTACAACTCACAGTAAACAACTTTTGGACCCACATATTCTTGTGGTTGCCTTTCAATCAAGTGTGCATGTATGGGAAATCAAGCAACTTGTCAGCATCTTTGAAAACGTGAAGGTAACCATTCATAAGTTAATCATGCATTGCCTTTAGTTTTGTGACCATGTCAATGAGTACATAAAGTTACACTTTTCAAATTATTTGGAGCATGCACGCTTGATCTTTTTATCAGCATTTGAACGTAATATGGGAGATCATAAGAATGAAATTAGCCAACTATCACACTTTCCTTGTTTCTTATGGATAATTTGTGGTGAAGCGAAGGATTCAGTTATCAAACAATTTGAATGGCTATGGTGGAAGTTTTCCTTCACCTATCCCATTGTAAAAATTAGTTGGTTTAGGTTTTGTACATAAATAAGCTCTTTTTGGAGCATGTGTGTTTGTTTTCCTTTTTATAAGTAGAATAGTGTACATGTCGACCTTTGGAGAAATGTTTTGAGCTCAACTCCATAACCCAATGCATAAGGTGAATGGAACTTCTTGTTCTTGGTAGCTCACAGGGAGCATGTCATCCCCTTTGGAGCCAAATGTTATCACATAAAGCTATGAAAAGGTCACAGGGTGACTCAGTTCTTTGCTTGCACGGGTATCATCCTTGAACGCAAAGAACAACTTGCATAGAAGACCTTTTTGAGCTTAAAATACAAGCAAGAAGACAAGATTATATTCCAATGATGGAGATCCATCAGGCAAATCAGATCAGTGGTTCATGGGTATTCGAGATCCAAAATTTTATTGAAGTTTAGTGCAAGGGAAACGACTTGAGATCAAAGGTTGAGCAAAGATTTAATCTGGGCCATAGATCTTGAGGAGACAGGTGGCAGTTGGTCCGAGGTTTCATGGAAATGACTATTGGGATTTTTGAAATGAGGCAAGGGAAAAATCCCTGATGGACGAAACCTTAAATAGATCTAGACTGTTAAATTCAGAGGGACGCATGGCACCAAATCAATAGGTTCACGGTTTTGTGAATTAGAGTTTTTAGAATGGGGAAAAATGCAAGTTCAGGTAGCGTAAACTTGTGAAGCACTCGAGAGTGGGCCCAAGATCACAACCCAAATTATTATGGAAGCGATTTCATACAGGAGATTGAACACCCATCACATGAAACTAATAGTTTGGGGTTTTTAGCGAGAAGCCTCGACCATCGGATGGAAATCATATCTGACCGTTGATTTGAGTTGGGCATTTTCGTCAAATTGTGAATTGGGGTGCTATGGTCAAGTGATATGAGGATTCTCGAAAGACAAAGTCTCAAAGTTCCTATGGGGATAAGTGCCACGTTGTCGCCCGAGGTCACATGCAAGAATGTGCAGTGGAGAAGAAGTTGGCATGTGAAGCCTTGGAAGCACGAAGGAAGGTGAAATTTTCACGAGATCTACACCAAGGACAAAGACCCTCACTATAGTAGAAAATCATATCATCATGGTCTCGAAGCGTCAGGATTGAACTAAAAAAAGTCATTGTTTCCTCCTGGAGTATTCATGGATTTTAGGCCCCTCTCTAATCCCGATGAAGGCAATTATTGAAACTGAGGGAGGTGGCTGAAACCTTGTCTCAACAGATAAATGAAAAGCTAGAAAGATTATCAGCTTTAGAGCTCATGTCTGATAACAGAAGACTGTTTGCACAGTCTGACAGAGAAGATGTCGAATGAAAACTTTGAATGCAGTAATCCGTTTACACTCTTGATGGTTACAACAATTTTTCTTATATATAGGCAGTTTTTATATTTTGTAAAGGTCAAATGGTTGAGCTAGGCTCCCTGCTATTGTAATATTTTGATTGAGAACAACTGGTTCTTTTCTTATGTATTTGTTTTTTAGACATCTTGGTTAATCTACGTCAGCTTTCTTACTCCATCTTATTTGCCTCTAATGCTGAGAGAGTTCATGATCGACTTATTCACATGGATTGTTATGACTATATTATGATGAATGTTGTATTATAGTATTGTTATAATTTCTTTTAGTTTCTTTGGGATTTGAATTCAAGAAGATCTTGCATTTATGTTTTTCTTCTTTAGGTTGTTGGAATACTTGATGTCCACATCATACCTCTACACTCTCCTCATCAAAGTCTTCCCTCTATTCACCCTTACTCCAACTTACTGACTGAAGTTGATTCCAGACCGCAATTGATTGCACATACCAGTCCAAGTTTCTGAGTTAGAAT
Organism: Picea glauca; assembly: GCA_000966675.3. NCBI lineage: Eukaryota > Viridiplantae > Streptophyta > Pinopsida > Pinales > Pinaceae > Picea > Picea glauca. The sequence goes on along the minus strand of JZKD02S2255705.1, from coordinate 181,200 downwards.
GTTATTATCATTGATTCTTATCCATTTGACCACCTAAAACTCATTTACATTTACAGTATAAACTGATGGGTATTGGGCTTATCCTCATTAAAGTATGAGGGTGATTCCTTGTGATAACACGGGTAATATGAAAGATAACTTATACATGGTCTCTGCATATTTTTCATAGGATTCCATTAAACAAAGTGAGTTTTCCATCCATTGAATTGTTAGTGACTTGGTCTCATTGGATTTGGTTTCTAAATTTGAAGGAATCATTATTATTCCTTGACATGCAAAATTGAAGACCTATTTCTAGTCCCTGATGTTCTTTGTGATATCTATGTCATAGTATCCAAAAGGATGATCAAATTCTCTTATCACTTTGGTTTTGTTTTGCATGGGGAGTGAGAAGAACTTGGCTATTATAGATTGAAGTGTATGGAGGAGGTGGGGGGACATGCCATGGTTGATGACTTGGAAGAAATATCAGTCCCTGCAAGATGCGTAAATTTGGGTGACAAGGGATTCCAATATGGTGTGGTGTGATGGAGTAGTGGAGTTCATAAGAGAGACGTCTATGCGAGTGAAAGTTGGGTGTTTGGTGTTTGTCCAATTCTTCTAGGAATAGGATTAAGGATGGATAAAAAAAAAATGCTTGGGGTTTGCTCTCTAATCCTATTTCTCTTACCTTCATGGTTTCTATGCTATGGTGTTACTGAAATTATTATTATAGGATGATTTTTGGTTGTCATGTTCCTCCTCACGATATTTCGAAACATCCCACCTTAGAGATATTGTTTTCATCATTTTCTCCTATCACTACTACTACTACATGTAACAGATCACAAGGCTACTTAAAAAATCATCTTCCGTTGTGAAACATATCTGGAAAATAGAGAAACTCATTGATTGTGGTGCTTAGATAGAGTGTCCTCGATATGATTTTGAGAGTTCAAGGAACAAATCAGCCTTGCAGAATCCATATTTGGAGGGATGTGAATACAACCAAACTAAAAAGATATTTAAGTGTTATTTTCTCTCAACTCCTATCCCTCCTAGAATTCTGACCAATTCTATACATACTTGAATATTTTGAGAAATATAAAAGAAGAGAGCTTCTTGACACTTTGACAAATTAAAAATACACCTTCTCTGAAAATTAGAGCTCAACATTGTAGGGCCATAAGTATTCACAGAAAGGAAGCCAACACAAATCAAAACATTTTCAACTACATCCAAGAACAATATTATCCAAAACCAGCACTACAATAAATGCGATGACCATGTGCATGGAGAAAGTTTTATTTGGGAGGAAGTTAATCACATGCACACCAATTTGGATGATACCATTTTCCAAACTTCATAGGGTTGGAATTGCTCCTCTAACTATGTGTTATGTCCTTTAACAAGTTGTTGAAAATTTTATCATATTTCGTGAGCCTCCAATTTCACTGTATATCATATTTGAAAGACCCAAGTCAACAAACATCATCTACATGAAATATAAAATTCCAACAACATTTGTGGAATGGATGCAACAAATTATCCCACTTTACCAAGAAATGACAGAACAATCAAAATGTATTCCCCAATCTCCACAACAAAATTTCATGAATTTCCATCATATTATACAGATTGATGAAGATTGAAATTTTTTCTTCTCTAAGTCGAGTAAATCTATTTTTTGAAGTTCCTTTATCACTTTAAAATACCTTGTAAATTATTCACTAGAACCAATTCTTCTATACTCTTTCCATATGATCCCTTGCAGTAGAGTTCCTATAGAACCACCCCCATTTTATTCCTTCTCTATATTTCCAAATGCCATTGGAAAAACTAAAATAGGAAACCTACAAAAAAATACAGTGGCCATCTTGTTGACAAATCAATATCAAGCCAAGATAAAAAATATTGAATTCCTCTCCATGTGGTAAAAACAATTTTTTTTTGTCTTTGCTACTATATTAGATAAGCTACAAATATATGACCAAAATTCTATTTTTCTCCCTCGACAAAGAACAAGAGACCCACAAAATTCACTTTAAATTACCCTCACACAATTTCAACAAGATTGCTTACACAAATGTTACACATGGACCCAATCAAAGGGAAATTCAAAAGCTACTCTCCTTTCGAGGAAATAGTATCCTTATATGGCATAATTGGGTTAACATTTCCTTGGGAAGATAATTTTACAGATTTTCTTTGTTTTTGAGTATCCTGATCCTTTGTCTCTAAGTCCTTTGATTTAGCCTTAATATCAAGTACATTGGATTTATCTAGCGTAGAGAAGAAATGGGGGAACATTGAAGTTACAAGTGAGGTGACGGTCTGAAATATGTTGTTGCTACAAACTTCATACATTTTGCAAGAGTTCTGGAGAAGAGATGTGGATTAACTATCTCAACTTTTACAATTATCAGTTAAGTAAATTAAAATGAGGTTTGTGGAGTAGCTCTGTTTTTTAAATGGAATGAATATGATAATGATGGTTAAGGGTTAATAGTGAGATTATATGGAAGTAGTAGTGGGTTTTGGTTGGTTTATGAGGGTAGGAATTAATATAGGATTACAATAACAATCTTAATTTTTTTTTTTTATCCTAAATTTACTTCATATTCAATAAATTAGAAGGATCAGAAAAATATTTACCTAATGTAGTAGCCGAATAAATTTAACATCAATTAATTCCACAAACATAACAGTAACTTCTACTTGATTTCAGAAAATTCAATAATTCCTTTTAATTTGGCACATACGCATGTTAAATTTATCAACGAATATTAATTTTAAAACAAATACATAATTTTAAAATAACTTGGTCTGATGCTAATTCCCCCGTTGATCTGGTTGTTCGTTGTTGAACTGTGTCAAACACTACACAAACCTTGTTTCCACCCTGCAAGCTAGGACAACTTCCTAGCTCCAAGATACCATATGGATATCCTAGCCCCCATGCCCAAAATCCCCAACAAACTAGTGCCCCCTGTACTAATCCTTCCCGACTACAGAACTCAACTACTGTGAAAATCCCAGAGAACCCTCCCAAAACCCCCATAGAATGATCCCTTTCCTTCGTAAACCTCCTCCCCTCATATCCCTCCTTCACAGCCCTTTCACCTCATTTACTTCCTTATCTACACATTTATTACCTTATCCACCTATTTAATGCCCCTTATCCACTTATTAATGTTCCTTATCCATTTATTAATGCCCCTTATGCCCTCCGTATACATAATCTTTAACTTAAACAATATAATTTATTAACCCTATTAAATTTATTACCTTGTTCATTCAATGTGATAGGTAATTAATTAATCAAAATTATAACAATTAATTAACTAATAAATATTTAATTAATATTATTATGTCAATCCTTGTTTAGTTAAAACCATGTTAAGACAATTAATCACCTAATTAATTTTGCTTAATAATCCCTAAGAATATTTTCAACTAGGGTTGTTACATACACCCACCCTTCAGGAAACTTCGTCCCAAAGTTAAGGTATCTTATGGTACAAAGGAAAAGAAACATGGTTCACACATTCATAACAAGTAACCGACATTATCAGTAAGTAAGTCAAGAAAACCCATACATACTAGTGTATATGTACAAGAAATGCATGTGTAGCTAGTACATACAAGCCTCGTGCATGTACTAATAATCAAAACTATTATCCTTTAGTAATTTATGTATGCATCTAATCCAGTCAGCAAGACTAGTCTTTTATAAAAGACAACAAACCAATCAATTGTTTGAGAAATCCTTTAATTACTATTATCTGGTTCAACAATTTTATTTAAACAACTGTGGTTTAGTTACGTAATAATGAATATTCATATATACACATTTCTTTTTCTTTTTTTTGAAGGGAAAACATTAAATTCCACCACAAGACAGATCTCCATACCTTCTAAATTATTACTACTCATCCTTCCTACCTAACCTACTTCCATATCCATTCCTATCCTTCCTCTGCTAGACTATCTTGGAGCATCAACTATATTTACCTAACTCCAAATATAACCCATAAGTGGAAGTGTCGCTATCTCGACCAAGCTTCCCTAGCAGGCATCCGATAGTCATCATCAAAAGTCTTGGGAAGTGTGAACTAACACCGTCCTCCCATGACTTTAGGTTTCGGAGGGTACATGGTGGGAAATGCCTCCACCCCTCCTAATCATAACTAGGGTCCACGCCCTACAATGGAATATATAGTGGCACCGTGTTGTTGGGGGTTTTGTCATCGTTTATTCATTTTTGGGTAGTGTCATCACTTGAAATCATGCACTCGTCCACATATCATAGCAATGCATCCAAACCAATATAAATTCCACATACAATATTCATACCATAATGTTTCTCGGTTAGTGGTACTGATATCCACTTTCATCATCATTATCCCTTGTCTATTTCATATCCCATAACCTACAGATTAGTCTATAACACAAACTCATACATTTCTATGCATTATCATCATGTAATTGCATACTATCATCATTTCAATTTGGTATCCCTTTACCGATAAATTAACATCAAAGTTTTCCAGTTAGAAATAGATCTCATAATATCCCATAATTCAATTTTGACACCCATTCATAAGATTATCATTTACCAAAAATAGATTGTATCATATCCAACATCATCCTAATAGCGTTTAAACATTCATTAAATTCAGATTCTCACAATATGTCGCATCATATACATCATCATCAATAACATTTAAACATTCATAAAATTTATATTCACATAATAGATCACATTACATACATCATCATCAATAACATTTAAACATTTGTAAAAGTTCATACATTTAAAGTTTAGGTGTATCACTTAATAGTTTCATATTTACTAGAAAATAAATTATATAGGCCTCGGGTAATCCTGGTTGTCTAAGTCAAAAGGTGTTGTTTCATACATCCAACCTTCGAGAAACATATTCTCGAGGTGGTCAAAAAAGTGAGGGATAGTCTCGTTGTAGTGTCTCGGCGTCTTCCCAAGTAGCAGATCCTGGACTATACTTATCCCACTAGACCTTAACTTGGTCTACCAGACGGTTCCTGAGCTCTCAGACTCTATGGTCCAATATGCATAATGGTTCTATCGTGAGGGTTCCCACATCCGATACCTGCAATTCCTTCCAATTTAGTTTATGTGATTCATCAGCAACATAATGACGTAAAACAGATACATGAAATACATTATGAGTTTTATGCAAGTGGGGTGGCAATACAAGACGATATGCAACGGGTCATATTTTCTCTTGGATCCTGAATGTTCCTATAAATCGAGGTGACAACTTTGTCCCATTCCCGAACCATATGGTACTCTTATTACGCATGATATGAATGAAAACCTGGTCTCCCACTTCATAACTTCGGTCGGTCCTGTGTGCATCCGCATATCTTTTCTTCCTATCCTGTGCTTCCTTTAGTCTCTGCCTAATCTGAATCACCTATTCTTCCATCTCTTGAATCAATTCTGGCCCAACTGTTACTCATTCTTCTAGTCTATCCCAACTCAATGGTGTTCTACATGGCCTCCCATACAAAGCTTCGTAGGGTGGCATTCCGATGGAACTATGAAAACTGTTATTGTAGGCAAACTCTACCAAAGGTAAGTACTTCTCCCACTAGGTTTGATTATCCATTACATACATCCTAAGAATGTCTTCCATGACTTGATTTACTCTCTCAATTTGCCCATCTGTTTCAGGATGATAAGTTGTGCTTAAGTTCAACTGAGTCCCCAACGCTGACTGTAAACTTGTCCAAAACCTAGAAGTGAATCTGGAGTCCTAATCTGAAATGATCTTCTTAGGTATCCCGTGCAAACGGATAACCTCGCTTACAAACACATGTGCCACATCAGTGACATCGTAAGTGTCTCTAACCAGAATAAAATGAGCACTCTTG